>CAWUER010000157.1:0-63224 GCA_963921195.1 Pegoplata infirma
TGAAGAAGATCAAAGTCGTTCACTTGAACCCAGGGGAATAAAAAATGTATTTTTTAGGCCGCCCCTTTTTGTTGGAGTGGATATTAGCAAATAATTTAAATAATGATTACTTTAGTGTAAAAAGCATAACAAAGGAATTTCTAAAAATAGTTCATGAAAGATAATATGTCCGCAACGACCCCGCAGTTCCCTACCCATCCTTCCAAAACGCCTCTGCCATGGCAATAATCAATAGGTAAAAAATAAATAAATGCATTTTATTTAGTTTTTACCTATTGAAGGGTAAATAAGACTTTACTTTCCATTATTTAGAAACAAATAAAGGGCTTTTAAAAACTTACCTTGGGACTTTTGGCGTTTTAAATTTTCAAGATGGGGGGACATGACTCAACATTTATCATGCAACACTGACTTTAGTGATCTATGGCAGATTTGCAACAACAATAGTTCCTAGATCGATCGAATACTTACAGACTTGATGCGTCAACTTTTGTCCGGCATTCTCATCGAATAAAATAAAATCAAAAACCAATTGTTAGTTATAAAAATCTTGTTTGAGAGGAAACTACATCTACATTTATTAGGGCAATAACTTTTTATTGAAATTAGCAGAGTACAATCGAATGCGCTAAGAAAAAAAGTAAGAATATTACAGTCGGTCAATACTAGTATTTGTCGGAAAATTGGTTCCATAAACATGAAGCGGGTTTCGTTTGATATCACTCCGTAATTTTGAACCTTATTATTTCTAATTCTCGAAAATTCAAGGAATGCAAATAACTCGGTCAATACACCCAAGCAACAAAAACTTATGAATAATTTTTATAGTTTTTAATGCAAAGGATACCACAGCCAAATACCTGAAATCTCTACAAGATTTTAAGTTATTTTGACTTGCAAAATATAAACAAACTTCGCAAGAATATAATGTGCGGTTCAAACTAGCTGTTTTTGAGTGTATAAGAAATACGTGGCCATTACGTTTGTATTCTGTTACTGGTGTTTTATTAAACAACTTGTTAAAGGTGCAAGTGTGAACCCCATATAAGGCCGTGTTTTTGGGAGGCTAGCTTAACTTAGTTTAGGTAAACTGAATGTCAATTGTAGATTTCTTTTCCGAGTTTATTACAATAATTTGAGGGAAAAACTTTTTCTTGCTTTAAAGTTTTATATTTATTGACATAAAACAAAATTAACCATATTTAAAAGTAGTATTTTAGATCCAAACTACATTAAACTGAGTTTAACGTTAATCCAAATCCTAAAAGCTCACCATTAAAATTTTAAGAAATCAGAACGCTGCACAGTGATTCGTTTTCATTCTGGCAAAAATCAAAAAAAGAAGTATGTCTTCAATGTTGATGATTTTTTGTATTTTTGTAGTTTAATAGTAAACTAAAAAAAATATGTGCTTTTCTGATTTTTAAGAAGTCATATGTTGCCACAAGAGGGCGCTAAAGTATGGAAATTTTACGCTATTGTGTGTAAACAAAAAAATTGAATTTATAGGTTACTAAAATAATTATAAAAAATCGAATTTTAAAAAATCAATGAACTTTTTTTGCAAAAGTTACATAAATATATTTGCTAACAGTTGTATTTTCAAGTTTTTTGAATTAATCTTAAAATTAATTTTTGTATTGCTCTGAAATCTGTATTTTTTCTACAAAAACCCTAAAAATTGACAAATTTTGATGGAGTCCATAAAAAAAGTTCGTGAGTCAAAAAATTATTTTTTTTGCTTTTTCGATAGTTTGGACTATGGTTTATAAGGCAAAACAATAAAAATAACTAAGTTTTGTCTGAAGTTTGAAAAAGTAGGGTTTTGTATGTGTCTTTATAAATTTTTTTTAAAAGCTATATTTTTAATGGAAAAAATATTAGAAAAAAATCCAATATTAAGTATCTTTTCTTTGCACATTGATATATTATATAGTATTCTGTAAAAATATAATAAAAAAATCAGAAAAAATTATGCAGTACGTGGGCCGTTTTGCTTTAAAAGTTATCTATGACTTTTACTAAAATCCCCAAAATCACCAAAATTTAATGGCCTTCATAAAAAAAGTTCGTGAATAAATTTTTTTGTTTTTTATTTTTTTTTGTAGCTTTAACTATGTTTTATAAGATCAAAAAATAAAAATAACTAAGTTTTTTTTTTAAGTTAAAAAAATTTTTTTTTTAAAAAAATCTAAAATTGGATTATTTTTTTTATTATTTATTTTATTTACTGTAAATAAATTTAAAAAATACCTCAACATTTTAGTGTTTTTTTATATAAAGGGATTTATTGTATTGAATACTATAACTTTATAGTAATTATTTCGATAAAATAAGTATACAGTGGGCCGTTTTGCTTTAAAACCAGTATGTGATTTTCGTTGGTATCCCAAATCAAAACCAACATTTTTTTGAGATACATAAAAAAAGTTCGTACTCAAAAATTATTTTTTATTGATTTTTTTAACATCCTGGACTGTTTCTATACGATCAAATAATAAAAATAACTAAGTTTTTGAAAAAAACGAAAAAAAAAAAAAAAAAAATTTGAAGTACCCAAAAATTTTTTTTTTTTAAGTTTTTTGTTATTAATGGGGTATGTACTTAGAAATAAAGCAAGTATTAAACGAGTTTACTTAAAACTTATTTTTTGAATAAATTAATTTTCGTAATGGAATAGGAAATAAGTGTTGCGAATGTTTTGTTTTTGCAGTTATTATGTATTTTTATATTTTTGACTATATTTAAAAAAAAGGATATATTAACAGCTTTTTGTTACCGCAAGCAACTCAACGAGATTTGGCACACTTATTAACGCCATTTGATCTAATCTATATTAAAAATTTGATAGTAATTGAAACATTTTTAAAATAGTTACAGCGATTTCAAGAAAAAGGATATATGGCAGCCACGCGAGTCCTTGCTCAGATTAAAATACAAATGTTGAACGTCGATAGTTATCTAAATTTCTAAGACAATAACTAAGTTAAGTAATTTTATATCAAGTTTTGTGGCTAAAACTCCACTTTTAAATTTCAGGATATACGACAGGTACAAATGTCCTTCGACCGATTTGCTCAAAAAATTTTTTTTTCTATTAATTAATTTTGTGCTTGCGTACCAAATTTGAAAAATCGTTGACAACTCTTTCTATTTTATTTTTGTGATTAAACTATACAGGCGCGGATCCAGGAATTTCATTTGGGGGGGGGGGAGATTTTTTTTAATATTTTAATATTGAGTTACAAATTGAAAACCAAAAAATAAAGTTTTTTTTCCAAAGAATTTTTCAATTAAAAAATGCTATATTATTTAAATCAGGCGTGGATCCAGCTTTTGGATTTGGGGAAGCTTTATTGCTTAACATTTTTTTTGCGATTTACTTCATAAATAAGGCCGTTGATAGTCATGTAAACGGTATTCACAGTTATGACTACGTCTGTCATATTCCAATTTTTATGATTGAACAGTAGGGTGCTCCAAAAAAATGAAGTTGTTAAATATTGGCCGTAACTCCCCTAGAAATATGCATTTGGGTGTAAAAATATGTTTTGCAAAATTATAGAGTAATCGGATATGGGTAAGGCGTGCCGCATCGGTCCTGAAGTTTGAAAAACGGATTACAAGGGGAAAATATGACTTTTTTTCATTTTCTCAATTTTTTTTGATATTTTAAGTAAAGTTTGAATTCAAATGGTCACTGAATTTTGATTAAGAGTTAATTTTCTATCAAATAAGGTATTAAAAATTAAAATCGGTTGAAAATTAGCCGAGTTATTACAACTTCCCCCGGCAACTAACGTGTGGCAGACCACTTGATCAAGGAATTCAAGCCCCATTTTTGAAATTTATTGAAATTATCTACTGTAATAAATTTTTTTTATTCTTCGAGCTTCAATGTCCTAAGATGATGAGTATTTATCATATTGTTCTTTCCTAACTTGTTTTAATTTTATGCTAAAAAGGTCTGAATTTTTAAGCACGGTTTTCAAATCTCCAATTTTAAATTTTTTTTTTTTTTGTTAAAGAAATTTTAAAAAATCGACTATTGGAGTTTAAGGATTTGTTAAGCACATATAAAGGAATTAAAACCCCAAAAATTGTAGGCTTTTCTGTTTTCATTTGGCTATTACAGTGATGTAATTTCGGCGGATTTCGGGAAAGTAGTGATTTTTGGCACTTTTTAGCTTTTATTTATTTTTTTTTGTTTTTTTTACAAATTTCATATGTTTTGGACTGAATTATATCAGCACGAGATAGAATACTTCAATTTGAAAATTTAGGGCAAAATGGGAAATTAAAAATTGCCCCAACTAAAGGTCAAAGGTAAAATTTTAGAAGATTTTGAATTTTTAAACATTAACAGATTTTCTGAGTGGAAATATATGAAACTACTTGATGTCATTTTAAAAGGTCTTAACATATGTCTTTTTATTTAAATTCAGAATATTAACCCTTTAGTGATGGTGGGGCCTATTCGACCCTTTGAACAAAATACACTTACATTATCTCCATTAAATTAAAAAAATTATAGGCCCCAACAGCACTTAAGGGTTAAATTTATAAATTTTCATTATTTGGCATTTAGTTTAGACATTTATAATAACATCAAGTAGATTCAGCAAAATCCTCCCAGCAAATCTGTTAATGTTTAAAAATTCAAATTTTCTAAAATTGACCTTTGACCCTTAACAGGGACAATTTTTTTATATCTCAATTTCGCCCTTATTTTGCGAATTGAAGTATTCTATCTCGTATTGATATAATTCGGTCCAAAACATATCAGGTTTGTAAAAAAAAACAAAAAAAAAATAAATTAAAGCTAAAAAGGGCCAAAAATCACTACTTTCCCGAAATCCGCCGAAATTACATTACTGTAATAGCCAAATGAAAACAGCAAACCCTAAAATTTTTGGGGTTTTTATTCCTTTATATGTGCTTAACAAATCCTTAAACTCCAATAGCCGATTTTTTTAAAATTTCTTTAACAAAAAAAATAAAAAATTTAAAATTCGAGATTTGAAAATAGTGTTGAAAAATTCAGACCACTTAGCATTTATTTAAAACAAGTTAGCAAAACGCAATATGAAAAATATGTATCTTCTTAGTACATTAGGACTTGAGGAATAAAAAAATGTTTTTACAGTAGATAATTTCAATAAATTTCAAAATGGGGCTCGAATTACTTGGTTAAGTGGTCTGAAACACGTTAGTTGCCTGGGGAAGTTGTAATAACTTGGCTGATTTTCAACCGATTTTAATTTTTAATACCTTATTAGAAAGTCAATTAGCTCTTAATCACAATTCAGTAATCATTTGAATTCAAACTTAACTCAAAATACCACAAAAATTGAGAAAATCACAAAAAAGTGATATTTTCCCCTTGTAATCCGTCTTTCAAACTTCAGGGCTGATGCGGCACGCCTTACCCACATCCGATTACCCTATAATTTTGCAAAACATATTTTTACATCCAAATGCATATTTGTACGGGGAGTTACGGCCAATATTGAACAACTTCATTTTTTTGGAGCACCCTATTGAACAGTCATAACATCAATATTTTTCTATACAAACCACCAAAAAACAGTAAAAAATTTTTAATTTTATTTGCAATTTTAAGACCTGCTCTCGAGACGATTATAAAATTGACAAATAAAATCTAAAATTTTTGAAATTTGTTGTATGTTGGTTTGTATAGAAAAATATTTATATAATGACTTTTCAGTCACAAAAACTGGCTTATGACAGTCATATCCACTCACAATTGTGAATAACCCATACAATTTTAGATAAAAAGTCTTATTTTTCAAAAATTTATTTTCATACTAAAAGTTTAATATTCCGAAAAAACTTTTTAATAAGAATAACAATTTTATGCATGTTTCCTTCACAAAATTTCTCAGATGTTGAAACATACATATTTTGTACAGAAAAATTCTTAGATTCTAAAATATTTTTCATTTTAAGTTAAAAAATTTTTAAGATATAAAAATGTTCAGATTTTTAAACTCTTTGATATAAAAATTCTCAGATCAAAGTTTTCTTATAGAAAATGTCTCAGATTTTAAAACTTTATTTTATAGAAATATTCTGAGATTCTGAGAGATTCTTTCTTTAATTTTTTTTCAAATTCTGATAAAATTTTCTTATAAAAAATCTCTGAAATAATTATCGTTTTAAAGTAATTCTCAGATTCTAAGAAATTTTTCCTAAAACTCTCAGATCCTGAAACATATTTCGTAAGAGAAAATTGTCAGATAATACAAAAGTATCAGTTTCTAAAACATTTTATAAAAAAGTGTTGATACACTTTTCTAAAAACAAACTCTTAAATTGTATAGCATTTTTCAATAGAAAAAATTTTACTTTTTTATGCCACCTAATGTTTTCTAAAGCAAATTCTTAGATTTTGAAACATTTTTCATATAGAAAAACTATCATTGGACAAGAGAAAAATTTGCATATTAAAATTCGCAGATTCTAAAAGATTTTTCAAACAGAGAAATTCTCATATTCTTAAAAAATTGTCGATAAAAAAATTTAAGATTCGGAAATATATTTCTCCATAGAAAAAACTCAGATTCTGAGAGGGTTTTTTTGTAGAAATGTCCGATTCTGTGATTTTTTTTACAGAATTTTTTTTTTGGCAGATTCTGAAACATTTTTCCCAAGGAATATTTCTCAGCTGCTGAGGGATTTTTTCTACAGAAAAGTTATTAGATATTTTTCCTAATATTTGAGGTAATTTCTTAATAAAAAAATTCATTCAGAGTCAAATAAGAATCAAAAATTTTTCTATATATAAAGTCTAGAATTCTGAGACATTTTTCTACAACAAATATTTAAGATACTTTTTCTTAGGATAGAGGCTATTTGTGCTGACGTAAATCATATACACACACACATACCTCTCCTGAGGATTTTTTGCATCCTGGTCATTTTCTCTGTTCCTTTCCCTTCCTTTTTTCCTTACCCTTTCTTTTTTTCTTTTCCTTTCCTTTCTTTTTTTTTCTTTTTTTTTTTTGAAATCGTTTTGGGGGGGGGAGAAATCCCATTCTCCCCCCCCTTGGATCCGCGCCTGAACTATATTAACACTTTATTGCAGTTTTTAAAAAGGATATATAAATAACTTTTGTTTTACAGAACCGATTTCAGCGAAATTTGGCACACACATTGTCACTTATTCAAATATTTACAAAAAATTTCAAGGGTATCGAGTAATTTTTGAGCGATTTACAATATTTTTAAGAAAAAGGATATATGGCAGCCATACGAGTCCTTGCTTCAATCTAGAAAAAAATTTACACATAAAATACTATATCAAAATTGGTAACATTGACAAAGTTTGGGAATTTTGTGACCATTTTTGTAGTTTTAATCACATATTTAAATTTCAGGATATATGGGGGGTAGGCGTGTCCTTGCTCCGATTTTTCCAAAAACTCGTTTTTTTTCTTGATTAGATAATTTAATGCTTGAGTACTAAATTTCAGAAATCTGCGACCAATATTCTATTTTTGCCCACTCGATATATGGGAACGAATCACTGTGCGCTGAGTTTAAAGTTGATGTATAAAGGGTTAATCTTTTAATAATGCTTTTGCATAAGGTTAGGTTGGTTTTGGCGAATTCACTCGAAGGCCATAAGGCCCATTGTGTTTTCTTTAATTGTCATTTCCCTACTCCCCCGTCTGATATCAAATTTGCTATCCCTTAAACCACCACGGTTCTCTTAGATATTCTGCTAGAGATGTCAATGGGACTCCTTTGAGGCAATCCAGGTCATCCAAAAATCTTTGCCCCAAATGCTTAAGGCGCCTTCTCATCAGACCCGGGCATTCACATAACAAGTGCATCACTGATTCCTCCCCATTTTGCCAATTATACAGTGCCCTGTAAGTACTCCCTCTAATAGGCTTACCTTCAGTTTTCCAAAAGTAAGAAAACTGTTTGTTCTCTTAAGATTTGGCCACAGGGTTCGCGATATCCTGCACGTAGTCAGTGATATAAACATATTCTTCTTTCTATTCCTTGATATCCTTTCAATTTCGTTCATCAATTCCACTATAGGAACCTGCACATTCATCAGCCAATTTGTTCCCAGCGACCCCACTATGTCCAAGGACCCATAGTAGCTTGACTGTATGCTGACTGATTCGTTGAAGGGATCGTATGCAATTCCTAACAATTCCCGATTTTACAGTGTCTGCTTCTAAAGCCTTCAGGGCTGCAAGACTATCCTCGAAAATGTTAATGGCGAAACGACTTAATTCCCTTGTCATAATCATAATTATCTGCGCGGTTTTAATAATTGCAAGTATCTCGGCCTGGAAAACACTAAATTTGTCCGAAAGTCTCATTGAGGCCCTGAAGTCGAAGTATTCAGAGTATACATTGGACTTCGAAGTATACCAAAGTTCGTCTGCGGTGAGACATATTCGGATTTCTGTTCAAGTTTCGTCCCGCCCACCGAGGTGCACTTACTATAAATTGAAAATAGGGGATCCAATATGACGACAATTTTAAATTTAAGTTCTTTTTCTAAGTTGTCTATTTTGGACAAAAACTTTGATTTTAATAGTTTTTCGGATGTTAAATCTGATTTTGAAATCAAAGATTTAAAATTCAAAATGAATGATCAAATATGGCGGATATGCTTTTTTAATTCTTAGCTTATTGTACTTAAATTAATCATTTTCGATGTTTTTGGGGTAGGTAATTACAAATTTGAGCGCGGATTTTTTAAATTCAAAATGGCGGTTCCAATATGGCGACAAATAAAATTTTAAGATTTTTTTTGTGTTGTCTGTTTTGGATAAAAACTTTAATTTTGATGGTTTTGCGGATGCCAAATTTGATTTTAGAATCAAAAATTCCAAATTAAAAATGAAGAATTAATTTTAAGTTTTTTCTGATTCATCTCTAATGCCATGATTCTGAATCAGAGACATTTTCAAAAGAAATCTCAGAATCTGAGACTTTTTCTACCAAAAAAATGACTCAAAATCTTTTTCTGTAGAAAAAATATCTTAGAATATGAGATTTTTTTGTAGAACAAATGTCTCAGTATCTGAGACTTTTTATATTGAAAAAATATCTTAAGGCCTATTCACACCTGTGGTAAATCTCGTTCGATCATATGGTTCTGTATCATTTTATACACAACCAGGCGCGGATCCAGAAAGAAAAGGAAAGGAAAAAAAGAAAGGAAAAGGGAAAGGGAAAGGGAAAGGAAAAAGGAAGGGAAAGGAACAAACATAGAAATAAAATGGCCGGGATGTAAAAAATACTTAGGAGAGGTAAATCATCAGCACACATAGCATATATAAAATGTTTCAGAATTAAAGAAATTGCGCATGAGAAACTTAAATGGCATAGAGTCGTGGCAATTTTCTAACCGAACAACTATCCTTATCATTTTTTATGGAAAAAGTATTATCTCAAATATTTTTTATAGAAAAATGTCTCAGAATTCCTGACTTTATATTTAGGAAAAAATTTTGATACATATTTGTCTCTGAATGTAAGAATTCTTATTTAAAAAGTATATCAAATTTTAGGAAAAATCTCTTTTCTATAGAAAAAATCCCTCAGAAACTACAAGTTTTTCCTTAGAAAAACGATTCAGAATCTGACAAGAATTTTTCTGCAAAAATATTTCTCAGAATTGGATAAAATTTCTATAAGATAGACGTTACAGAATCTGAGTTCTTCTATGGGGAAATATATTTTTTTTTAAAGAATTTTTCAAAAAGAATTTCTCTTTTTGAAAAATCTTTTAGAATCTACGAATTTTTCTATAGGAAAAGTTTATAAAAATCTTTGATTTTTTTATCGGCAAAATGTTTAAGAGCTTTTCTATAGAAAACTATATCAGAACCTGAGATTTTTTTAGTACGAAATATCTCTAAGAATCAGAACTTTTTTCCTTTGAATGATTCTGAGAATTTTTCTATAGGAAATGTGTCTATAAATATTTATTTTTTTTTGTTAAATATTTCAGAACCTTACAAAACATTAAAAAATGTTATAAAATTTAAGGTCTTATTTTTAGAAAAGTGTATCAAAATTTTTTTTTATAAAATGTTTTTGAAAGAGATAATTTTCTATTACAAAATATGTTTCAAGGTCTAAGAATTTTTGAATACGAAAAGTTTTTAGAATCTGAGAATAACTTTAAAATATGAGAATTATTAATACTCAGAAATTGCAACATTTTTTATAGAAAGAATGTCTCAGAATTTCAAATTATTGCTATAAAAAAGTGTAAAAATCTGAAACATTTTATATAAGAAAATATTGAATCTGTGAGTTTTTCTGCAGAAAATACGATCGGAGAATTAAAAAAAAATTACATCAAAGGATTTAAAATCCTAACATTTTTCTAAACACAAATATCTCAGAAATGGATTATGTTTTTATATAAAAAATATTTTAGAATCTAAGAGTTTTTCTTAAGTAAACAGGTCTTGACAAGTGTAATACTTCATTAATTTTTTTTTCGGAATTTTGGACTTTTAGTATAATTTTTTATTTTTTAAATAAGAATTTTTATATAAGCTAATTTTTATGACTGTAAAGTCATAATATTAATATTTTCCCATACAAACCTACAACAATGTTCAAAAATTCCCAATTCTCGAGAGCTTTTCTAAGAATTTGGAAATGCAGTCTAATATTTTTGAGTTTTTTTGTTGGTTTGTATATAAATTATTGGTGTCGTTTGAATTTAAACGGTCTTATTTATGAAGTAAATCGGTCAGTTAGGATTCCCTTGAGATAAATAAAAATTGAGTAAAAAAAGCTCCCCCAAATCCAAAATTTTTTTTTGTTTTTTTTCTCAATATTGAAATATTAACAAAAATTCACAAAACATCCCCCCCCCCCCCACCGACGCCAACCAAACTTTATTGTTTTACGAAATTTTTTTGGTAAAAAAAAAATCTCCCCCCCCCCCCCAAATGAAATTCCTGGATCCGCGCCTGTACACAACCATAAATATGTTCGAAATCTCATACGAACGAGATTTCACATCAGGTGTGCATTGGGTATAAGAATCTAAAACTTTTCTACAGAGTTTAAGACTTTATCTATAGAATATAGGTGACTACCAACAATTCGTTTAAACAACCACTGACTAGCTGCTAACATGCTTTAACAGTTTTGCTGCTCACAAGCTTTAAAAGTTTTGAAATCCTTGCATCTAATATAATTAAGTTCGTGCTTACAACTGAGGCCCAAAAATCAGTGTTGGAAATTATAGAAAAATTTACAACAACAGATTCAAAACCAGCACACTAAACTCTATATAAAATAGTCTTTAAAGGTCAGGCAAATTGAAAAGGCTAACATTTTCTCGGACTGTGTAATAAAATATTGCCTATCACGTGGTATGCGTGAGATATTGTTATGTCCCTAATATACATTTATTTATCTGAGTGTGTGTTCATGGATGAATGTTGTTTAGCTGTGTACATCTTTGGTATGTTCCAAGTGTTCGTTAGAAGCGAGAAAAACATGACCAACTGACAGAACTATGTGTGAAGTTGTTGCGATCCAATGACCGTTGGTACTTAAGCCGATTTGCAGCAGAATTGCTAACTACTGTAATGCCAGTGAATTCCAGTAAGCACAACACACAAACCGAATCAAGACTGTGTGTATAAATCATTTGTAATATTAACTTGACATCCGTACTATAAGCGGAGCCGCAAGGAGAACAAACAGTTCTTCCTATGCCATCCATACATGCTGACGAGCAGCACAGAAGCAAAAAAAAAAAGGAAAAAATTAAGAAAAAAAAGTACAATCCAAACTTTCAGTCGATCGAATGACTAGCCATAAATCAGGGAATGCTTATGAACAACAATTGACCAAACACGATGAAGCAACAAATTATTTTTGAGGAATTTAAAACTGTATTCGTAGCAGCAAAAACGAAAATAAATAAAATACTTCTTTTACACTTGGTTCAAGTGGACATAAATTATATGTTTTTCTTATAAATTAACCCTCTGCGTGCTGCTCACATCAATATATCACATCTACAAAGTTACCAGAACAATCAAATATGAACTTTTTAAAATGCAATATGAATTGGCTAAAATGCACTACAGCTGGAAACAAAATATGCTAAATTTTTTTAAAGTACATTTCGAAACAAAATGCTTAAAGAAAAATTTTAAAGATTTTTAAAATTTTTTTTCAAAAAATAATTTGAAATTTTTATTTTTTAAAAATTTTAAATTCTTTTTTATTTAATTTCTTAAAAAAATACCTATCCTACGCAGAAATAAATTTTTAATCATCTTTTACACGACCCTACACCAGAAGTTGCAGGCGGGGATTCTGCTTACCGGAAAAAGTTGTATCGGTTAAAAAAAGTCAGGTCTAGTAAACGAGATTTATTGATTTGAAGTACGGTTAGGTTACACATAGACCCTGAGATCCGTTGTGATACCGCGGGACTGTAATAGGTTTCTCTACTACACTCAACAAATTATGTAGGTAAATTCCAGTGAATATTCACTTAAAACAAATGAAATTTTATTTAAAAACCATTCCACTGTTTTTTCATTTAAAATAAAAACACATTACAGTCAATTTTAAATGTTAATTTAATGACTAACCAAAACATTTAAAAACTACTGAATATTCACTTATTTTGTATTGAAAAACAGTAAAACTATAGAAGTAATTTTTTACTGCCGAAAATGAATGTAACAGAAAATTCGTTTTTAAGATAGTAAATTATATTTTTTAAACTACAGAAATAGTAAAAAAAATAAATCCTTTAAAAATAAGTGATTTTTCTTTTAAAATAACTTTACTGATTACTTTTTAAAATAACCTACAAACAGTTAATGACATAATTTTCTTAGTGTAGTCCCTGTCATTAAACTAATTTGAGCTTCTCCTAAGATATTGAATTTTGACATCTGACAAATCAAAAAGAACGTGCTGCTCCCTAGATCTCAATGAAGCAAGTCTCTGACCAGAAAGTGCCGGACAATAGCAGATGAAGTGGTCGATAGTTTTCAACTCCTCCTCACCCATGCAACTCCGGCAAAAGTCATATGACTGCACATTTAACAGCTCTGTGTGCTTCCCTATTAGACGGTGTCCGGTAATTACATCAACCACTGTCGAAATCTCTCCTCTGGAAAGCGATATCAGCTCACTTGTGCGCTTCTGAAGAGAAGGCCAAATTTGTCGTGTTGTCTCGCACGTCAATCCGTTTTCCCATCTCAGATTAGTCTCCGTCGGGAAACAAAGCTGTAGATTTTTTTGTAAGTTTCTAGAGGCATACCAACACGTTCCAAATCTGTTGGAACCTGTAAGATAGTTCCCAGTCTTTCAGCTCATCGGCTTTGCAATTCCCTGGAATGCCTCTGTGCTCTGGGACCCATATGAGTTATATGTCAAACTGCTTGGCCATCTAATTTAAAGACGTGCGGCAGTTAAGGGCAGATCTGGTTTTCCGAAACATTGAATCCAGGGACTTGACTGTCAGAATAGATATTGACTGCGGTTGTAGACAAGACCTTGCAACTCAACTAGTCAGCCACTTCCTTTATTGGCAGAGTGTCTGCCTGGTAAACACAGCAATGATCTTGCAATCTTCGAGCCAGTCTAAATCCAAACTCTTTTGAATAGACTCCAAAGCCCACTTGTTCGTGCAGAATCGATCCATCCTTAAAAAAATGTATGTAAATAAAAGGACACAACGTTTATAAAAAAATACAAAATAACGATTTATTTTCAACAAATCTTACAAGACTGAATTCTAATTATTTCAAAAATCAAAATTATCAAAGACAGTATTTCAAACTAAGAAGATATCTTTAAACCAATAATAAACCAAGTGGATGATTGGGAGGTATGATAAGTATCATACCTAGGCTGACCATTCGTACTGATTTGATCAGTACATGTACTGATTTTTCATCACTTGTACTGATCAAAAAACGTTGTACTGATTTGTACTGATTTTTTGAAATATGTACTGATTGTACTGATTTTTGAACATTTCAACATAAAAAATATTTTTTTCAAAAATGCTATACAAAAACATGAATTTCTATTAAATAAGTTGTAAGAGTAGTTTTATATAACTTAAGTCTGGCAATGAAATTCACAGAAAAAAAAAAATTGTCAATACAATTAATTTCATTGTTAATACAATTAAACATTTAATTGAAACTGAGCCTACATTGGATTTTGTCAATACAACAATGACATTTGTAACTTTTGAAAAAAAAAATCAACTACATTCATTGTTACATTAACAATGAAATTAATTGAAAAATTTGTAAAATCTAAAAATAGAATAAAAAATAATCTGAAATCTAAAAATAGAATAAAAAATAATCTAAAAATAGAAAAAAAAAATAAAAAAAAAAAATGTCAACCGCCATCTGGCATCGAACCCGCAACCTTCGTGCTACGCGTCTAGCACACTACCACTGTGCTATCCTTATACATATTTGTATTTGACTAAACGTCATATTTAAAACAGTCTACAATTAGAATAATAAAAAAAAAACTAAAATTGGAAATTAAAAAAAAAAAAGTTCCGCCAACTGGCGGCGAACCCGCAACCTTCATGATTCGAAGCTAGCACACTACCACCGTGCTATTCCTCATGTATATTTAAATTTGACTAAATGCGTACATAAGGTGTCTGTGATTTCAATATGCACTTTTTGCGTTTTTAACAATAATAAAAAATGTGGCATTATACATATTTAAAAATAAATAATAATGTTGCATCACACAAATTTAAAAAAATCTAAAAATAGGATAACAAAAAAATAATCTCAAATAAAAAAAAAACAAAAATAAAAAACTGTTCCGCCAACTGGCAGCGAACCCGAAACCTTCATGATTCGAGTTTAGCACACTACCACCGTGCTATCGTCGTATATATTTGTGCTTGATTAAATGAGTTTATAAATTGTTTGTGTTATTAATGTGAATTTTGTGGAATCTTTAACAATGATTTTAATTCATGCGCTTAATTGGAAATAAAACCGGATTTTTGTCACATTAACAACACACATTGTTGATACAATTAAAAACGTTGTTGAACTAGTATTTCGTTGGTAACAATTTGTTTTGTTACTCTTGATTTTACGATATTTTTTTCTGTGATTATAATAAAATTATTCTAAGGAGCTTAATCTAAAGGTTCCTTAACGCAGAAATGTATGAATCTGAGCGTGAAGTTATTTTGATCTTTTCTGTAACAAAATGTTTCTGAATGATGGATTTTCTATATTTTTAGAAATGTAATTGCATGAATCCAAATGATTCTAGGACGTTTAATGAGGTAATGTCCTCAGAATTTGACATTTGGCTGTTTAATAACAACATGAGCTTATTATCTGGGAAGTTTTTTAAAAGAAATAGTTATCAAAACTTAAGGGTCGTGAGAATTTGAGAAATTTTGTTATTCTCAAAACCTGTGGGTTTTTGTTATATAATTTGCACTGAAACGATCAAAACATTGAAATAAAGTTGTTTGAAGTCAACTACGACAACAGTTTATGGCAGTTGTTTTTTGAACAGTTGATTTCACTAAAATTCAAATTGACCCTAAGTTTGTTATTTTAATTGAAATTTTTTGAGTGTTGGAAAAATAAACATAAAAACTTAAGGGTACTGATTTGAGTTCAGGAATAAATGGTCACCCTAATCATACCCACATTTATGGAGGATCCACTACCCAGAATGCCCCTCATACAAGACTGGATGGTATCATAGTGGTAAAGTGGCGCTCATAAAGTCTCATTTAGGGAGCACAGTCCATATTTTGTATTATTATTATCTTCTTCAAGATCGCGCTATGGCAACAAACGCTGCTCCTCCATTGCAGTGTGTTATTAAGTCAAATTGCCGACGTAGCCGCATACTGCCTACCCAATATGTCCAATAATATCAGGTGAAGTAGAATTTTTAATGCAGCTGTAGGTGTAATACTAAGAGCACCAGTGCTGCACATCGACGCCATACCTTTGTGATAAAGGCACAGTTCCCTTTTGTTTCTAAAGCAGGTGACCACACAATGATTCCATGCAGCAGAATTGGACGTACCACTGCTGTATAAATTCAATGAACGACTTAAGGGCTAAAGCCCCCTCGTTTTCCAATGGTCCTTTTCCAGGAAAATAAAGCAGTTGTTGCTTTTCTCACCCGTTCCTCAATATTACGCCTGAAATTCAACTTCCTATCTAGAAATACTCTTAGATACTTGGCTCCATCTGAGAAGGCGATTTCAGTGCCGTCCAGAGAAACAGGATCAAAAGCAGAAATCTTATTTTTCCTTGTAAACAAGACAACCTCTTTTTTACTTGGATTAACTCTCAGACCACAGCCTCTTCTCCATTTAGACAGATCTCTAAGAGAACCCTGAAGAATGGCCCTAAATATTTGCAGATTTTTTTCCGGCATCGTCAGCATATTCTAAAACATGATAGCCACGTGCTTCTAGAGGGAGCAGCATAGAATTCAGTGCCAGGTTCCAAAGAAGTGGCGAAAGAACACCTCCCTGTAATGTGCCCCTATTGACAAATCTAGATATGTCAGACGCTCCCAATTCAGTCATTATACGTCTATTAGCAAGTAGATTTCTACCATTAAAACTATCCCAACATTATTCAACAAACAATGCTAAATTGTCTATCAATGGTCAGGATGTTGAGGAGACTGATCAATTTGAGTACTTAGGGAGCATGCTTCCGAAGGACGGTGGGATGTTTGTGTTTACTGGGATGTATATAGAAGATAACGAAAGGCCAACTCTAGCTTTGCTAGACTAAGAAATATATGGCGCTCTCCCAATAATAGGATGGAGACTAAAATTAAACTTTTTAATGCCTGCGTTAAGTCAACTCTGCTATTTAGTTGCGAGACGTGATTCGTTACAAATAACGTAAACAACAAACTTCAAGTATTTGTCAACAGGTACCTTAGATCTTTTTTAAGAATTTGACGGCCACGTCGCATAACAAACATTTCACTTTAGAGCTCGACAAATCTGAACGGTATCGAAAAAGACATCAAAAGAAGAAAATACGGTTGGATTGACCACACACTAAGAAAAGATTCTGAAGAAATTGCTCATGCAGCTTACGGGCCCGAGGGTGACCGAAAACGACATGGAGGAGAACGATTTCGAATGAGACGAACAAAACATTTTACCAGCTTCGGTACATAGCCAGAAAAAGAGATGAATGGACTAAGTTGTTAATTTTATTTATAATATTTCGAACATGTCATAATAAAAAAACTATCCCACGCTTTACCCGCAAACCAGTCAATGCCACAGTTGTCGAGTCTGGGATGACATTATTAAAAGCCTCCTCTATATCAAGAAAGGCCACCATAGTGTACTCCTTTACAGAAAGCGATCTCTTGATGTTACCAACAAGTGTCTTTAACAAAAAAGAGACAGACTAAATGGTATGAAATCCTTAGGAGCTGTGTAGGAGTTTTCCTCAGCCTTCTGGATAAAGACGACTCTCGTATCCCTCCATTTCAAAGGAATATACGAACAGTCAATGCATGTTGTGTATAGATTTATACAGCCAACGGTCTATATATGTACGTAGTCCGACACTTGCTGCATCTAAGCTGGGATTATACCATCAGGTCAGGGGTAATTTATATAGCCTAGAGTTTTAATCGCCTAGATTAAAGTTGGCATATTTATTATTTCCGAATCAATTTCAGATGCATAGGCTTCAGAGCGTTTTAAAGCTTAAAAAGAAGCCATAACTTTGCGAATCCTAGATGCCTCAGAAACATATTCTATGTTTCCACAGAACAAATAAGACGAATCACATTTGGCACGGGTCTTTCATCCGAAAACCCTACCACCCCATACCCACGGCTCTACTCTTGTCGTCAGGCGCAATGATAACGGTTTATTTGCAGGAACCCGAAATATTGGCCATAGACAACCCTTCAAGTATAACACAGAAAAAAAACAATCGTTATATTGACCCCCATATTTGTGAATACAATTAATTTTTTCACTGAATGTGCTGCTATACGGAAGTTTGTAATATCAACAAACGTTTGTAAATTTATTTTAAATGTTGAAAAAAGAATTTTGTTTTTTTTCAACAAAGAAATTCAACTAACACAAACACAATTTGTTGATCTGACAAAAGTAAAAATCTGAATTTTTTTTCAACAAAGAAATTTAACAAACACTATTTATTGACATGATAAAAGAATTTTAAAATAAAATTACTTGACCTAGTTTGTTGAAAACAAAATCGATGTTTTATATTATAAACTAACAGGCCGCCGTTTTTACTAAATGTTTGGTTGAAATCATGTTTGGTTGATTTACAATTGATGTTTGTTGATTAAAATTTGACGATTTTATTTTCTGTGTAAAGATCGATTCAGAAACACTTTGAAAGTTGAATTTTGTTTTTTCTTGTTTTACTTATACTTTACTAAGCTATAGCTTATAATCAAATATAATTATAATGATTATAATCAAATTCTGCCCGATTTCACTTATGTGTTTTCTACACTTGAATGTGTTTTCTACACTAATTAATGATCTGACAAAACATCCAATCGTTCAATACTTGGACTGAAAAGCTATATTCAGGCAATCACTGGTGCAGGGTGTTACATGCCGACAAAGTGTGATGTGCATTAGTTACCTAACAATAAGTTACCATAGCAAAATTTTCCAATTACACTTTATTTTTGAATTATTCAAAAAACGTACATGCAATCCCCTGCATGTGTCTGAAAAATCCAGAAGGAAAAATATTTCCTTCTCATTAATTTTGAGATATTTTTACGAGTATTGGAAGGTTGGTTTGTATGGGAACTGCAAGTAGAACTGGTCCGATTTCTTTTAAATTTGGAATGAGTCTTTGTGAATACTTTTACCTGCTAAATTTCAAAAACATACTTATTATAGTACAGTTTTAAGAGTATTTTTTGTTAAATTTAAAGGGGACGTTTGTATAGAGACTAGATCTGGACATGTACCGATTTTTTTTCGACACAGTTTTTTTTAATTTTAGCTGTTTTCAAAGTCCCCAATTGAGCGAGGATGCTGATAGCATGTAGTCCTGGCGATCATATCCTAAAGTATTCAGATTTCAAAATTGTGCTTTTTAAACATTTTAGCTAATTTGGAAGTCCTAACGAGCTATAAATCTGAAAATTGCCAAGGTAATAGTATTGAATATGGAGCATATCCTTAAGTTGTCGGATATAAAATTGTTGGATTTTGGACGGCAAAATAATATGCATTATGCTAAAGTTGTGTTTTTCGGCATGCATATAGTACGTAACATAAGATCCACACGACCTAGATTTTTCGGTTTAAGGGTGGAAAAGGGGGTTAATTTAATTCTATATTTTTCAGAGTTTATTGAAGCCCACTGATAAGCTGAAAAGCTAAAAATATGCATACATTGGCAGATCCTAACGTAGCAGTATATTTTTATATTTTGATAACTCAGGCATTACCAAAAAATTATGCTTTGCTTTTATATTTTAGAAATTTAAATTTTAATAATTTCAGCATGAACTTTTCGTAGGCTTGCCAGACGTACTTTTTTCAACAGTACTCGTACTTTTTTTACTCAATGTACTTTTTTCTGCATAACACCTAAAAAAGTACGCTAAAGTACTTTTTTAAGGCTTTTGTACTTCTTTTTGTACTTTTTTTCTGTGCTTAACGTTTTTATTAGAAAAAAACTATTGAAGAAAAATAAAATGTTAAAAACAATGTTGGCAATCGATACCTTTTCAATACCGTTATCCGTTTCAAAACCCTTTAAATTGAATACCGGTACCAATACCAATACCGAAACTCAGTTTTGGTATCGGATACCGGTATCTAAAAACCTTTTCTTTCGGTATCGGTACGTACCGGTACTGAAACGGTTTTTCTTAAAAACCATGATTTTATACAAAAAAAAAAATAAATAATAGAAAGTTTGTAAATTTGTTGGTTTTTGTAAATGAAAAATCGTACTCCAAATGCCTCCCCGAAGTCTCATAAAAATAAAAAAAATCTTTTGGCACCCACGTCGTGAGTTAAATAAAAATTTTAAAAAGACATATTTTTGCGTTGCGAGAGCAAAAGAAAATTATTGATTTTCACGAAATTTTTATGATTCATTTTTTTGACTCCCTATATAAACTTTCCGGACCCCTTTTGTATAGTATAGTTTTTTGGGGATTTTTATTTAATCCGTGATGTGGGTGTCCAAGGATTTTTTGATATTTACAGGACTTCGGGGAAGGCATTTGGCAGGAGGTTTTCCACCATAGTATAATTTTTTGAAGTGACTTAACTCGTGGAAATCGTCCATAAAAGTCCCATAATTCGCGAAAAATTTTTTTTGCAATATTTTTTAACGTTATCTTGTCTAGACAGGGAATACTTATTTTTCCAAGCAGATAACACCAACAAAAAAATTAGTTGCCAAGAAATAAGATGAAATATGAAATTTGTTGGGGTTTTTACTTTAACCGCGATGCGGGAGAGAAATAAATTTTACGGAGTCATTGTGACACCTAATAGAAACTTATTGGACCCTTTTCAGCTGAAACAAAAAAGAAAGGTTAAAATCGATACGGCCTTATATTTATGTATTAAAGACATAGGAAAATGTCCAGCAAAAGCGGTCCAGTGCTTCAAAACTTATGAGAGAAAGACTGAATTTCGACAACGGGTTTTCGTGAATTTTCGAGATAAAAAACACGCTAACTTTCGAACGTCAATCCTGAGGATGCTGAAGCTTGGCATATATATTTGCTGTTTCCCTGGCCTAGTTCGTATTGAATTTCAGCCAAATCAGACCAGTGGTTCAAAAGTTATTAAAAACGCCGTGAATTTCAGATTGGTTTCGCCTTAAATTCACTTGTTGAAAAAAACGTTAAACCAGCTTTAAAAAAATTGATGAGTCACGAAAATATTTTACAAAGTTTTCTTGTCACTCACAAAAACTTTTATACTAAAACAAAAAAGCTTACACTCGAAAAAAAATTTAGACTCAAAAAAATTTTTTTGTCAATTTTTTTTTTTCAAAAATTACTAAAAAAAGTTTTTTGCACAAAATAAAATATTTCTAATCTAAATTGTTACGTTAGAAAATTAACTATCACTTTAGAAGGGCATTGTGGAGGGTATTGATGGATTCGTCCAAGTCGAATTTAACTTTTCTACTTGTTTTTAAAATTTTTAAAAGTTTTTATACGTTTTTTTATATTTTTAGCATTTTTTCTATAATACCGGTAGGTACCGGTATTGACGTTTCGGTATCGGTAATACCGTAACCGATTCAACTCAAATACCGTAACCGATACCGATACCGAAATAAATAAAAAAACGATACCAATACCGATATCGATACCGTTATTCGTTTCGATTGCCAACCTTGGTTAAAAATGTCTAAAGTAGTGAAGTACTTTGTTATAAATATTATTTACAATCCTATTTTTTATATTCTTTGTTGAATAAATTGTTATAAATTGTTAAAGAAACGACGAAAATCTAAATTTTAGCCAGAGCCGTTTTTGAAAAAATCGCTGTCAAAAGCCAACAAATTTACATTTTAAGCTTATCTCGAAAACGATGAGAGATATGAAACAATTACTGAAAACAAAAATTATTCCTCGGGAAAAATGCATTAAAACAGCCAATTTACATTTGCAATGTTTTTGTTGCCGAAAATTGCACTTTTAAATTCAGAGCTAAAACCTTCGCGTTTTGGGGGGAAAAATAACGAACTGTAAATACCGCTTTTAAAACTTCTTTATTTAATTAATTTTATCGGTTTTGTTGCTCAAAAACTTAGCAGACAAGGAAAAACAATAAAAATTAAAATTTGTTATTGATTAAATTCTATTTTGAATTTATCAAAAAATTCAAGAAAGAATTAAAAAAAATCTAAAAAATTTTATTTAAAATTCTTAAAAGAATTTTATTAATTAAAAAAAAAATATTTTCATACAAACAAATATATTTATAACAAGTAAATATTTTAAAAGTGTTTGAAAATTTATTTTTGGAAAATAAAATTCTATTTTTTTTGAGAATTTTATTTTTGGAAATAATTAAATTTAAAATTTTTTGAGAAATTTATTTAAACAAAAATTTTATTTCAAATACCTTATGAATTTTAAATAAAATTCGAATTTTTCCCTTGTCTGGTTTTTAGATAAGCTTAAAATGAAAATTTTTAACGTTTGACGGCGATTTTGAAAAAAAAAACGTATTTGGCGAAGATTTTGATTTTCGTCGAAACATAGTAGTGGGGCACCCCAGATTCATAATAAAGAAAGACATTCACAGTGCTCGCAACTTGAGGTTAATGTTGGTTCTGCCGAGGTGTGAAAAACACAATGTACTTTTTTTTTTTTTAATTGTACTTCTTTTTTTTTCCTCAATGTACTTTTTTTGTCAATTCTATATCTGGCTACCCTAACTTTTCGCGACCCCCTAGAAATGCTTCAGCGACCCCTAGGGGGTCGCGACCCACCGTTTGAGGACCATTGCGGTATAGGAATACCAGAAATGTCTATAGCTTTTAGAAATTAGAATTTATCTTCTACATTTTTCAACTCAAATCCTTATAACAAATAGAATTAGAGCCCGTGATCGATCTGTACTAACAGAAAAATCAACAAACGTACACATTTTAGTTTATATAAAGTATTTGTTTTAAATGTCTACACTCAAAAGAAAAACTCTGTCAAAAAATCTGTAAAACGACTTTCAATTTGAATTAGCAATCTTTTAGCAGATTGTTCTGCTGAGAAGGATATTTTTACTAAAATCTCTGTCATTCAGTTTAAGAAAATAACAGACATTTTACTATGTTTATACTGATTTTGTTTGCTGAATTTCATAATTTTTTCAAGAAATTTTTTTATATAAAAAAAAGCAGAACAAATTGTCAGCAGATTGCTCTGCTGAAATCAGCAGATTGTTCTGCTAAAATCAGCAGATTGTTCTGCTAAAATCAGCAGATTGTTCTGCTAAAATCAGCAGATTTTTCTGCTAAAATCAGCAGATATTTCTGCTAAAATCAGATTTCTCTGCTGTCGAACCACACACATGTTTAATAGCTAAAACGCCAGATAAAAGTATAAGCTTCCGTGGCGTAGTGGTTAAGAAGTGTACTTTCAAATCGGAAGGTGGCGAGTTCGATGCTCGCTGGCGGCGTATGTTTTTTTTTTTCTTTTTTATTCACCTCTTATGACAGATATTTAGCAAACCGTGTCTGCTAAAATCAGTAGATTTCTCATATGGCTCAAAATGGGTGTATTTTCAGCAGATTTTTCTGCTGATTGGACAGAGAATTTATTTTGAGTGTAGTTTTTTTTTTAATTTAACACCCTGAAGGGTTAAATTTATAGTCTATTAATAACAAAATCCTAAACCGCTCATGTTCTGAATTTTACAAATATTTTTTTCTTTTCAATTACGATTCTATATTATCCGATTACATTTTCTGTTTCTGATAAAATTAATTATTTTTTTAACATTCCTTCTGTATTTAATGCCAAATTCAATTAAACAAAAACAAAAAAAGTTAACATTGTGCACAGTTTTCAGGATCAGATGAAATGTCATCATGTACATAAAAGCTTCTTCATCGAAGGAATTGTTAAATTAGCAAAGTAAAAACAAACACATACATTAATATAGGTTTTTTGTTCTGACCATCGTAAAGATACATATACTTTTTTAAGTGTATACCAAATAAGTTAGTATGTCGGCAATTGACAAGAATTTCATAAATTCTCCGAAAGTGCTAAAATTAGCACTGGATACAATAAACGACATTTTCTTTAGTCATTTAGCCCACCCGGTAGTTGTTGAAATGAGCCCAAAAGCTAAAAAAAAAAAAAACTCCACAGCACAGTCAGGCCGTCAAGTTGGCACATACTTACTCGCTCACACTATTATGTCCATTTAAACCAAATCAAGACTTGTCAACCACGCATCTTGTTGATTACTGACGGAATTGTGCACTTTTTTTCGTTTGCGATTACCTTTCTGATTGTATTATAGAGTTAAGTGAAAATAAAACAAATAAAAAAGCCTGTTCATAAGATTAGATAAAAAAAGTCGAAAAACTTTTTTAAAAAAAGAATTTGAGTATATTTTTTTAAATTAAGAAGCTGGTTCTAAGACAACAGATGTTTTTATTGCATTTCGATTCAAATATAGTTCCGCCATCAGTATGTTTTATATGTAGTTAAATTCTCAACCAAATCGGCGAAACAAGCAGACATTGCGTCAAGCATGGTACAAAAGGACACGTAATTTTACGCGCGTTTATCCAATCTTAGCTGCAAGTTTAGTAAAAATCTCAATAGAATCGGCTTAACCGGTTTTCGTGATTGCGAAACAGGCATACATATATTAAATTAAGTACAAATGTCGTGACAGTTTATGCCCCTTTGTCCAATCGTGGTCTTATATGGCCTATAGTTTCGCTATCTGTTAACATCATATTTACTGAAAGTTCAATAGAAATTATTTTAGACCTTTTTGTATGGCCTCAAAATAGGCACAAATTCATTTAAATTGGCTCAGCTGTTTTTGTGTGACTGCAGAACAGCCGGAAGAATACAAAAGGTCGTGTCATTTTACGCCCTAATTTGGTATATTGTTAGTACTCGGTTACTACTATCTGTGGTGAAAATTTCATAAGAATCGCTCTATCCATTTTTATATCCTCCACTCTAGTGATAGAGGGTATATATAAGTTTGTCATTCCGTTTGTAACACCTCGAAATATTGGTCTAGGACCCCATAAAGTATATATATTCATGATCCTCGAACGATTTTAAGACGAAGGATTTTAAGATGTCCGCCCGTCCGTCTGTCCGTCCGTCTGTCTGTTAAAAACACGCTAGCTTTTGAAAGACTATATGGAGGCTCCTGAAGTTTGGCATATATATTGGTCATTTACCAAGATATATGCCAAATTGTTACTCGCCAAACTATTCTGAATATTCCCGGAAAATTTCATCAAGATCGGTCCAGCCGTTTTTAGTTCATACGGGACATACATACACACATACATTCATACACATCCATTTTTATATACATATCGGTAAAAATTACGATACAAAACCACAAATCTCGACGTGGGTCTTCAGTTTTTTATTATATTGTGAACACAGATGCTCTATGAAGCCATTTAGACATTCCTATTTACAGTTTAATTAAATTCTAAAAACTCGCGATTTTTATTTATTAAAAATCACAAAATATTTAAAACTAGCTGGCCCGGTCCGCGTTGCTGGACCAAATATAAGATCAGTGTTATATTTCGTCTCGCTTCAAATATATAGCCCTGCAAAAAATGTAATGAATTTCTTGGCTTAGAAAAATTTGTGGGCGTGGTATTAAAAAACCGATTAGGCAGATAATCATCTTCAAATTATATTTTAGGAACTAAAAAAAGTACCATGTCTTCGACTTTGCGATCTGAACAAATTTTAAACTTCTTTAGTATCATTACGAACAACACGAAAATAAATTACGCATATCCATCGTTGTTATCGTGAGCTGTTGTTGAGTTGTTTAATAAAGTTTTCCCGAATTTTCCATTTTTCAGGGGCACTTTTCTCCATTTCTTTTCTATTTTCTTAATTAATTATAGCTAATTAGAACTATAATTAACATAAAAAATGGGTTCGGTCATTAAAAGTCGACATATTTAGACTAAAGAGGGCGTTAAAATTTGTGTGGTAAGTTAAACTTGTACATAGTATGTTAACAATAACCAAAGGTTTAAATCATTTCTACCAAGTTTAAGCGGAATCTTTAAATGATGGATTACTCAATGCTCCGTTATAAAATAACTATCCGTTAATTTTAAATTTTTCATACAAATTTTGACATAAGGCTCTGTTAAATCGGCAGTTAGCTGCTAACTTTTCATTAAGTAATCCGCCCCGAGAAATATATTTTTTAATATAGCGAATTTTAGATATATACATTAGCGCGTCCCGAATTCGGCTTTTTTTTCGAATTTGAAAATGCTTGCCCCCTTCAAAAGATGGGGATTTAGGACCCTTTTACGGGAAAAATAACAAAAAAAGTTTTGGACAAAAAAACAGTTGGCTACCAGCGGCTAAAGATTGCAATCTTAGTGCATTTTGAAAAAAAATATTTTTTTTTGTTTTTTAAAAATGTATGCCAAAAGTTGCACAATGTAGAGTACATTCCTGGAAAAATATTAATAAAATTTCCATGGAGTAATTTATGTGCACCGTTGCAACTTAAAGATGAAAAGTGTGACTTAAATTTTTTTTATTTTTTCTTTTAAGCTAAATTGGTCTCAAAACCTGCGCAAAACAGATCACATTCGTTTTAACTGTGTCAAAGCAGATTTTGAGACTAATTTAGCTTAAACAAAAGAAAAAGTAAAAATTAAGTACATCTTTTGATCTTTAAGATGCAACGCTGCACCAAAATTTCTCCATGGAAATTTTATTAATATTTTTCCTCAAATGTACTCTATATTGCGCAACTTTTGGCGTCAAATTTTTGGACAACAAATAAAAAAAAGTTTTTTCAAAATGCACTAAGATTGCAATTTTTAGCTGCTGGTAGCCAACTGGTTTTTTATCCAAACATTTTTTTGTTATTTTTCCCGTAAAAGGGTCCTAAATCCTAATACGAACACTTAAAACAAAAAATTAGCCAAATCAGTCCATTCGCACTCAAGTGTTGCAAGTTTTAAGGATATTGAAAAATGTGGGCTTTGAAGTGGGGGAGGACAATAATTATTTCCGTAAAAGCCTTACTTGGAATATATTGATCATTAAGAAAACAATTTACCAAATCAGGGTAGTTGTTCTCCGATTTTAGATGTATTGAAAAAAGTGGGAGTGGACAATATTTCTTTCCGTAAAAACCTTGGTTGTACTATCACGAACATCAACAAATACTACTATTTTGCCGTTCTTCTCTTACAGATATATCCAAATAAAAGCGGGAGTAAAAAATTTTTACTTCCGTTTAAACCTATGTCGAACATTTAAAAAAAAAATAGTCAAATCGATCCAGCCCGTTCTCGGATTTTATATATACGGAAAAATGGGCATAAAAGTTGGCGTGATTAATTTGTTTTCCAAAAAAAAAACCAAATACGAACATTTAAAAACATATTATCCAAATCGAACAGTTCTCAAGTGATGCGATTACCAACGAACATTTGATTTTTATTTATATTTTATTATTCTATATTTTATTTTTCTATAGAGAAAATTTTAAATATATCGAAAAAAAAGAGTGGGTGGACAACATATCTTACCGTAAACACGTTGTTTGAATTTAACCAACTCGGTCCATCCATTCAAAAGTGGGCGTAGAAATGGAAAATTGTTCTTTCCGAAAAACCTTAGTTGTACTATAACGAACATTAAAAACAAAATTAGTCAAATTGATCTAGCCATTCCATGATTTAAAATATATATATCTGGAAAAGTGGGCATAGAAGTAGGCTTGGACAATTTTTTTTCCTTAAATATCGGTCTAGCACTTATAGTTCCATACATACATAGAAAAAAGTGGGCGTGGTTAATTTTACTATCCGTCAAAACCTTAGTTAAATTATGAGGAACATTTTTAACAAAAATTAGTGGCAGTGGTCAATTTCGTTTTTCGTAAAAACCAAAGTTGGAATATGATGAATATTCATAAAAAATAGTCTAATCGGTCCAGCCCTTCTCAGATTTTACATAAATTGAAAAAAGTGGGAGTAAAAGAGGGCGTTGTCGATTTTTCTTTTAGTAAAAACTTAAATTGGATTACTACGATCATTTTAATAAAAAAATGCCTATATCGGTGCAGCCGTTTTCTGATTTTAGATAAATCTAAAAAAGTGGGCGTAAAAGTGGGCGTGGTCAAATTTTCTTTACGTAAAAACCTAAGTTGGACTATAACGAACATTTCAAAAAAAAAATTGTCCAAATCGGTCCAGCCGTTCTCAACTGATGCTGTTACCAACGAACGACAATTGATTTTTATTTATATAGAAGTAGTGAGGCTTATAGAGCTATAACTTCTAAAGTAAATATCAGATTTTTATAATCAAAATTGAATATAAAAGCTAAACTCCTCTTCTTTAAACGTAAAATTTCAAAAAAATGTGTCCTTAAAAATGCATTTTAAATGCAAATTAATTTTTTGAGTGCATTTTTGTCAACTTTTACCCCTTTTTATTTTTTTTAAATTAACGTATTATTAAAGTGTGGCATTTTATCCAGACAAGGGAAAAGTGTAAAACTTAAAACTCTTCAATGTCTGATTTTATCAAAAATAATATCAGCCATCATTTTCATGGTACACAAAGGTCATCTATTTGTAGCAGAGACCATAACTGTTATGAGATTTTTAACTTTTACGTTTAAAGTAGAGGACTTTAGCTTTTAATTTCAATTTTGATTATAAAAATCCGATATTTACTTAAGAAGTTATAGATCTTCCAACTATACGACCTTTAAATTTTTTTCTGATTTTTAAAAAATGAAAATCGCGATAAAAATGGTCAAAAAACACAATTTTTGTCGTGCTGTTTGATGGAAAAGGCGGTATGCATAGATTGATTTGAATTGGATCTTGTCATTAACAAATTTTTCAGATTTTTAGCCATTTTGTAAAAATTATATTATAAAAAAACGTGCCTATCAAAACATTTTCTTTGTGTCCCACTCTAATAATAATGTCTGACGAACTGTCACATTGACGTTTCCTTGTGATATTGACTACATGAAATATTGATGATATTTTGGGCTGCCAGATTTGGCAGTGCTAGTAAAAAAAGACAAGTTCAGTTAACCATTAAAAGGGAGGTAATTTTCCATTTTTTTTTGTTGTAAATTGTGAAGTTTTTGGAATACATATATATATATTATGTCCTGTGGTTCCTATTCGGAACAAAGGGCCACAACGAATTTATTCCATTCGGTCTGGTTTGTTGCGATTCGTTTTATCTCTCCCCAGCTTAGATCGATACGCCTTACTTCGATGTTTAGTTGTCGACGCCAGGTGTGGGATGGTCTGCCTACTCTTCTTGGTCTACCCTGTGGGTTCCATTCAATGGCGATTTTGGCTGTGTCACCTTGGGGCCTACGCAGCGTATGACCAATCCAGCGCCATTTACGATTTAGGATGTCAATGTGAATTGGCCGCTGGTTCGTTTGTCTCCAAAGTTCAATATTCGATATTGTGTTCGGCCAGAAAACCTTGACAACTCGTCGAAGACATCGATTAACAAACACTTGTAATGTGTTTATGTCGTGTTCTGTTGTATTCCAAGTTTCACATGCATAAAGGAGCACATACTTGACACAAGAGTTAAAGATGCGGATCTTCGTGTTTTTGGATATGGCTGAAGATTTCCATACTAATCGTAGGGTACCAAATGCTTGGTTGGCTTTTGAGATTCGGTACGTAACATCATTGCTAGAACCACCTGTATTTGTTAAGATGCTGCCTAGGTAACAAAATGATGTGACTTCCTCCAGATCAATATTTCCTATACGAAATTTGTTGGTGTTTGCTGTATTACATCGCATTACCTTACTTTTGCCTGTGTTTATTCTTAAGCCAGCCTTTGCAGCTTCGGTTTCGATGCAGTTAAGTTTAGCTTTCATATCTTTAAGCTGTGCGAAAGGAGACAGATATCATCTGCATACTCTAGGCTCTCTAGTTGTTGGTTGAGACCCCAGTTGATACCTCTATTTGCTTCAGTAGCATTACGGACTATAACATCTAAAACGATGTTAAAAAACAAGGGTGACAGTACACAACCCTGGCGGACACCAGATACGACATCGAAACAGCTACTCAGAGCATTATTGTGGACAACACGATATTTAACACATGTTGGAATACATAGTACACTTTAAAACAAGTAAGAAAGTTATAGTCGGTCAAGACCGACATTTTATGACCAGTGCTTTTCGGAAAATGGGTCCTCAGTCCAAACGTGGACTTTAATTAGCGTAAAAGACACACACAAATAAAATTTGGGTCAACAAGGGTTATTTTTGTTTCCAAAAGACAGATTTAACTGAATATCAGGCGACCAAGTATATCCAATATCAGGCGACCAAGTATACGTCCAAAAATGCTCCATTCACAATTAGATTTGTTTTGGTTACCAAAGTACACGTTTAATGAATACTCATAAAGTTTTAATCAAATATTTCCTATTTTAACGAATTTTGAAAGATTTATGTGAATATCGAGAGTGTGGTTTGCATGGAGACTACAAGTTAAACTGGGCTGATTCTTTAAAAATTTGGAATGATGAGTTGTAAATACAAAACACGTTTACCTGCCAAATTTCGAAAGGATACCGAAATTTGGCAGGTAAACAAAAAGATCAATTAACCAAAATTTGGGGGATATGTTTGTATGGGGGCTATGTCTAAATAGAACCGATTTCCATTTTCAATAGCCTTTGTTCTTGAGCCAATAGAAGCTTAAGTTTTAATTTTTAGAGAAATCGATAAAAACTGCGACCTGTATCGTGCGCAAAACGTTAATATGGACGGACGGACGTGACTAAATCGACTCAAAAATTGAATCTGAGTAGACCGGTATACTTGAAGGTGTGTCTAGGACACAGACCATATAGACATGCAACACGAGTGCTTATTTTGGTACTTTCAATATGGACGCATACAAAATACTACTAAATTAACTTCTCTGCCTAGAATACGTGTGCCTGTACGTGTGAGCTTTTACATCTGTATTTTCGTTGTTTGTTTATGTTTTGTATGAAACGTCAAAAGTTACATGCGCGTGCCGTCACTAATACATACACATGGGCGAAACTTATTCGTTTCACCCCTATGGTCAAGGACCAATATTTCGGGTAGTTATAAATATTAGCACAAAGTCAATAATCCTGTACCACAGAGTGGTGGAGGGTATAAAAATATATGAACATTTCTCTCTTATTTTTGAGGTTTTAAGAAAACAACAAAGAACTTTAAGCACATCAAAGGGGTTTTGTACACGTAAGTTAACCCTTTCAGCCCCATTGTGGCCCACAAGCAACATTAACGTTTAAGCTTTACAAACCTGTATTTAAACATTATAAGCAAGGAGAGGACTTGTATGCAAATGCATGTTTTCCTGTTAGTCTTAAAACAGCAAAACCAAATAGCTGTGCGAATAAAAGAATTAGCTGGAAAATAGCATCGATTCGTTAGTGCATATTTTTGCATATTTTACCGAAAATGCATATTTTGCTATAAAGGCATATTTGTAGGTTATGTTTTGCATACTATTCCTTATTTTTATTAATGACCTTCTTGGACAGACCTTCAATAATATCTACTCTTTTGCTGATGACAGCAACATTTGCCATTAATTTTCATTCGATCACAGGCCAATCTCCTTGAAGATATAGCGCATGCGGCAGAACTTGAATGATACACTCAACCACGATCTATCTACAATCTCCGAGTGGCGTCAAGCGAATAAGGTCGATTTTAATGCATGCAAGACCCAGGATACTCTTGATGTTCTGAGCATGAGAATACAGTGTGATGTCCGTTGGAATAAACACTTATTTCAAGTCTCGAAAGAGGCAATGAAGTGTCTTGGTTTTCTAAAACGGTGCAAGACTTACTTCACTCCATCCAATCTCCTTGATATTTATACCAGCTATATCCGGCCGAAAATGGAATTCAACTCTCATATATTGGCAGGGGCTTCAGTGCTTCTGGACCGTTTTTAGGGGGAATTTTAGAAATTTCAATTGGAATTTATGCTTCCTTGATAATGATATGAATGCGGCCGCTCGTATAGTTGTAAGTATAATTACACTTGGAATGAAAAAGTTCTTTCCATCTAAACTGAAATCCGATAAGCCGAAACGGAAGACGTGGTTTAACAGGACATGCATTGATGCTATCCGGGCAAGAGAGGAGGAATTTAAAAACTGGCGTCAGAACATGAATCCGACCACGAATCCCGATGCTTTCAAATGGTGAACGAATAAATGTCGAACCTATTGATAAAGCTAATCTTCTGGCTGAAACTTGTGAAAAAAATTACTCCCTCCCAGAAAGTAATCTGACTCCGCCCATACCCCCAAGAGTATCAAGTTCAATGCCCGATTTTTTTGTACGCGTGCAGATAAGAAGGTTATATCGGAACTTAATGTGAATAAGTCACCAGGCCCCGATGGTATTCCGGCCTTAACCTTAACGTGCGGGTATATTTCCAAAATGTTGGAAAGTCCCCAATGTCTAACCGATCCCAAATAAAGGCGCGGCTAATAACCCAGGTAACTACCGTCCCATAGCAATCTTCTCTACTCTCTCAAAGGTTATAAAGAATATGTTGAATTTTCATCTGGTCAACTACTTGGAGTCCAATGATCTTCTTAGCGACCGTCAATACGGCTTCCGTATAAGTCGTTCTACCGGAGACCTAATGGCGTTTCTTTCAGAACAATGGACTCATTTTATTCACTGCCTGGGCGAGAGTAAAGTAGTTGCTTTGGACATTTCATGAGCATTTGACCGAGTCTGGCAAAGTGCACTTATCTCAAAATTTATTGCTTTCGGTGTCGGGAATAAATTCACCCAATTTATATAGAGTTTCTTACATAAACGGATTATTCGTGTTGTTATCTATGGTTTTTCCTCTCGTGATTTTATATTGAATTCGGGAGTCCCGCAGGGATCCGTTCTTTCGGCATCACTCTTTTTGATTTTTTTGAACGATCTACTGAATATGACGTCCAACCCAATATATTCTTTTGCTGATGACAGCAACATTAGTCATTTATACTCATTTGACCACAGACCAGATCGTTGTGAGATTGCTTCAATGAGGCTGAATATGAATGACACACTTAACCACGACTTAGAGACTATCTCCGAATGATCTTTTGAGTATATACACCACATATATCCGACCAAAAATGGAATACAACTCTCATGTCTGGGCAGGGGAGCTTCTCGACTGGGTTCAACGCAGGGCACAGGTCCCTACACACAAAAAAATATAACAAGTAGAAAAGTTAAATTCGACTTGGCCGAATCTATGAATACTAGGGGTATAACCAAAATAAGAACCCATCATTACGGTATGGGCAATGTTATACTGATATTAAAAATCGATATCAGGGGTCATTTCGGTCCAAAAACCTTCGGCACCGAATGCAATTTCTAAAACACCAAACATTTTTTTTTAATTTTTATTACTTTTTTTAAACGACATTATTATAAATAAAAACGAAAAACACGGATCAAACACGGTTTGAAAGGAAAAAACACGAAAAAAAAATCGGGAAAAAAACTTACAACACACGAAAATATTTATCAAATAATATTACATAATTTAAAAATGTGACAGTTTTTACTGTAAGACACAATTTGCCAATTTTAATAATCAAACAAGTAGAAATTTCTTAACTAATTCTGAGCTATATTAAAAAAAAGAAAAATAATTAAAAATGTCTATGAAAATAATACATATTTTAACGCATATATTTTATAATGGGAATCCTTCCCTTTCTCTAGTTTCCAGAAGCAGATAACGCGGAGAAAACGTACAATAACATTACACTCATAAAAATTTGTTAGTATTCCTTACAAAAAAGTCTGTTACCATTACTAATAAAGTTTTCAATTTGTGCCCGATAACTTTTTCAGTTACCATTACAAACTTTGGTTTTCAAAAATTAGTAATCTTAAAAAACACTAAAAAAATTAGTATTACTAAATTTTTTTGTAAAAAAATCAAGGTTGGCAATCGAAACGAATAACGGTATCGATATCGGTATTGGTATCGTTTTTTTATTTATTTCGGTATCGGTATCGGTAACGGTATTTGAGTTGAATCAGTTACGGTATTACCGATACCGAAACGTCAATACCGGTACGTACCGGTATTATCGATAAAATTCTAAAAATATAAAAAAACGTATAAAAACTTTAAAAAAAATTTGTAAAAGCAAGTAGAAAAGTTAAATTCGACTTGGACGAATCCATCAATACCCTCCACAATGCCCTTCTAAAGTGATAGTTAATTTTCTAACGTGAATCAAATTAACAATTTTGAATAGAAATATTTTATTTTGAGTAAAAAACTTTTTTTAATTAAAAAAAAAAAAAATTGACAATTTTTTTTGAGTGTACATTTTTTCGAGTGTTATTTTTTTTTTGTTTTAGTATAAAAATTTTTGTGAGTGACAAGAATACTTTGTAAAATATTTTCCTGACTCATCAATTTTTTTAAAGCTGGTTTAACGTTTTTTTCAACAAGTGAATTTAAGGTGAAACCAATCTGAAATTCACGGTTTTCTGAATAAGTTTTGAACAACTGGACCGATTTGGCTGAAATTCAATAGGGACCAGGCCAGGGGAACGGCAAATATATATGCCAAGCTTCAGCATCCTCAGGAAAGTAAGCGTGTTTTTTATCTCGAAAATTCACGAAAAACCGTTGCCAAAATTCAGTCTTTTGCTCATAACTTTTGAAAATATCCGCTTTTGCTGGATATTTTCCTATGTCTTTAGTACATAAATATAAGGCCGTATAGATTTTTACCTTTCTTTTTTGTTTAAGCTGAAAATGGTCCAATAAGTTTCTATTGGGTGTCAAAATGACTCCGTAAAATGTATTTCCCTCCCGCATCGCGGTTAAAGTAAAAACCCCAACAACCCAGCAAAAAATAAACGAAGTGGTTCAAAAAGAATTAGTAGTTTCACTACATACAAAGTAGCGATATTCATATTCCGTAGGAAGTACTTTTTAAATCACTTCCAAAAATGCTACAAAATAACAATAAAAAGATCTTTTAGCAGTTCTTTGCTTAATGATTTTGAAGTACCTCTTTCATATGTTCTTAGGAATTAAATCAAATCACCATAACATATGAACTTCTTTTTCAACTGAAACACTTAGAATGGGGGTGACACAGTTTTTCTACGTCCAGCTTCGAATAGATTTAGGTTTTGCAAAAATGGTGACAAAATTTTGTAATGGCATTTCATTTCTCTTTATTTAGAGCTTAAAAAATCGAAAAGACAAAAATCGATTATTGATAAATTTTTCACATTTCATACAAGCAATTTGACGTTGAACTACCATTCTATATCTTATATCGAAAAATGTTGGTCATAAATTAAATAAATACATTTACAAACTATTATTAAAGATTGTTTAAGCTTTTTAGAAAATTGAGGTCTAGGATTGTAGTCAGAACAAACTGGTGAATCGATTCGCCGTGAATTTTTATAGTTTTGTGATGTTTATAATTACTCCTTTTTTAATTCGAAGTATATACATTTGATTACACAGGTCAACATTTTTTTTGCCCCAGGGCAACCCTTTTTTTTGCCCCAGGGCAACCTTTTTTTTTTGCCCCAGGGCAACACTTTTTTTTGCTATTTGCTCGCGAACGCGAGCTGATGGAAACAATTGGATAACAGATTCGGAATCAGCACACTAAAATCCATATAAATTAGTTGTCAAAGGTCAGACAAATTGAAAAAGTTAAAATTTTGTGAACCTGTGTTATCAATAAAATTAATTTTTCTATCACGTAAGGTTTTTAAAATATTCGCGTTTGAATATTGAAATATTTGGGTCTCCTCTGTAACGTATTCTTAAGTTGCTCAAACACAATAGTACTCGATTTAGTTAAAATAAGACATCTTTATTCCAAATCTGTGGGGGTGTTCTGTAATTTATGCGAAAAGTTTTCGCATCGAAAAGTATGAAACAAAAAATTCCATCGTTTCTCGATTCTGGAAAAAAAGTTGTTTCTGTATATCAATGCGAAAACGGCAGCATTTTTATTGGAATATTCCAAATCAGCTGTCAAAAAGGTAAATAAGGTGAGAAAATAATAAAAATCACAACAAAAAAAACGCAATTTCACATTTTTTTTAAACAACACTCGTAACATTGGCAAACAAAAATGAAATAATAAATTAAATTATGAAAATAATGTGTAGTGTATCATTAATAAAGTGCGTATGATACCTGCTTTTTTCAAGTTGCTTGTTGCTGCATTTATTAGGGCTTTTCTATAAAAATTTCGATAACTTCAACCAAAAATTTTGAATTTATCGAAATTCCCATAGAAAAACCCTAATAAATGCAGCAACAAGTAACTTGAAAAAAGCAGGTATCATAAAGGCATAATATTAGTTGATAGTATTTACTTGAAAAAAATATTGTTTTTTATTTATTATAACTCAAAAGTTGTTTAATTTACGAAATATCGCACCATTTTTAAATGTGAGTGATTTTGACACTTCAACTTCAAAAGTTTTCGATCAATTGGTTTACAGAAACAGTTTTTCTTGCATCTTTCCAATAATTTTGAAAAAAATCATATTTGACAGAAAGTTTCCGCATAACAAAATTACAGAAACAGTCGAATGCGAAAAGTCAGGTTTTGTGCTGATTCACGATGTTTCTGTTTCGTTTTTCCTGTTTCATGTGAGAAATCTTTCGATTCGAGAGTTATAGAACACCGCTACAGGTATCCAAATTTTTCTATCGCGTACTGTTTTTGAAATATTGGCGTTTGAAAAACTCAAACTCCACTGTTGCGCACTTTTATATTCTTTTTAAATCACACTAAAATTTTCAAACACGAATATCTCAAAAACAGAACATGCTCAAAAAATTTGGATTGCAGTTTTGGAATCAGGAAGTCCATTTTATATGAAATCAAATCCTATTTGGTGGGAGCAACGTAAGAATACGTAACAGTGGACCCCTAAAAGTGCTAAAATATTGTTTATTTTTATTTTTTACTTTTTAACAGCGAATATCTCAAAAACGGTACTTGCTAGAAAAAATTGGACGGTAGATTTGGAAGCAGGAGACCAAAATCTACAAGGACCAGTTAGAAATTTCATTGGGACGTTTTTGCTGTCGAACAGTGTTTTTAGTGTAAATATTACAAAAAAATACTCTTTCAATCAATCTTACAAAAATAAGTGAAAAAAGAACTTCTAATTTAGAAATTCTAAATGCCAAGAAATATGTACTTCTAAAGAAGTGATGAAAAAAGCGCTTCCAAAAGGTCAAGTTATATTAACATCCGGATCACTACTTCAGAAGTTGTGATTAAAATGTAAATATATATGTACATAATAAACACTAGTGATATATGTTATACTTAAGTGTCAATCTTTCGCCACTGAAAAGTGGCGAAAAAAAGAACATACTTTGTGTGTCACGCCCATATTAAATTCATCAATGTTTCAGTTGAAGAAGAAGTACATCTGGTTCATAAGTTGTGGTGAATTTTGTAGTGAATGGTAAGCTCTTTTTTTGCTGGGAAAATACATATTTCATCTTATTTCTAGGCAACCAAGTTTTTTTTGTTGGTGTCATCTATTTGGAAAAATAGGTACTCCCTGTCTAGACAAGGTCACATTAAAAAATATTGCAAACAATTTTTTCGCGAATTATGGGACTTTTATGGACGATTTCTACGAGTTAAGCCACTTCAAAAAATTATACTTTGGTGGAAAACCTCCTGCTAGTATTCCCAATGCCTTCCCCGAAGTCCTGTAAATATCAAAAAAATCCTTGGACACCCACATCACGGATTAAATAAAAATTCCCAAAAAACTATACTATACAAAAGGGGTTCAGATAGTTTTTATTGTGAGTCAAAATGAATCCATAAAAATTTCGTGACAATCAATAATTTTCTTTTGCTCTCGCATCGCAGTTGAAGTATGGCTTTTTTTAAATTTTTATTTAATTCACGATGTGGGTGCCAAAAGATTTTTTTGATTTTTATGAGACTTCGGTGAGGCATTTGGAGTACGATTTTTCATTTACAAAAACCAAAAAATTAACAAACTTTAATTAACCATAAATTTTTTTTTTTTTTTAAAACATGGGTTTTAAGAAAAACCGTTTCAATACCGGTACGTACCGATACCGAAGGAAAAGGTTTTTGGATACCGGTATCCGATACCAAAACTGAGTTTCGGTATTGGTATTGGTACCGGTATTCAATTTAAAGGGTTTTGAAACGGATAACGGTATTGAAAAGGTATCGATTGCCAACATTGAAAAAAATTGTAAATTGTGTATTTTAAATTTTTGGTATTTTTTTACTATATGTAAACTGCGTATTGCGCTTGTTGTCGCCATTACTATTTCAATCCAAGTCAGATTTTAATTGAATTTTTGATCTAAAATATGTAAGAGAAAATATTGAATACATTTTTTTTATACAAAATATAAATTACATACCACATAAAATAAATGCTTTGAAAATTGTGTTGAATAAATTGGTGTTCTAGAATAAAAAATACATTATATTTATATTATTTAAATGGAACACATAAATATACAGTTATTACCTGCTTTCATCATTTTCTATTTTGTTTTATTTATTGGCCTAAAAAAAGAGTTAATTTTAAACAAAAAATACTTTAACATTTGGTTACCTGTATTTTGTGTTGTAATATTTTGTTGTTTGAACATTTTTTTATTTCTTCCGCTCCGCGACGTTGTCCATTCAAATGCTATTTTTCAACTGAATAATAGAAAGAAAGGCATGAAGAAAAGTACACAAAATTACCAATACTATTCTGAGTACACTGATGCCAACTTTTTTTGACAAAAACCCGCTAAATCAGGAAAAAAAATCTCCAGAAAACACCAAATTCTAAAACAGAAAATAAATTTAGCTATTAAATAGCTAAATATCATGAAATTTGAAAAGTAACGTTTTTTTTTTTAAAAAAATATAACGTTTTTTTGAATAAATTTAACGGTTTGTTGAAAAAATATAACGGTTTTTTTAAAAATATAACGTTTTTTTAATAATGTATGTATTAGCTATTAAAACAGTTTAAATGTTATAAAACTACAGTTTTTTTAACAAAGCCAGTTTAAAAATTACAGAATCGAATACACCTGTTTTGGTCATAGCCAAATATTCGGCAAAATTGATACTATTCGGCCGAAACCGAAGCCGAATATTAAAAACAAATATTTATGTAGGAAAAACAAGAAAAAAAGTTAAATTAGACTTACAAGGAAGGTCTCCCTGGTTCACCCCGATCTTCGTGAAATTTGGAGATATTGTTCAGAACGAAAATTAATTCAACACGTATTTTTTCAGCGGCCCATGATCAAAGGTGTTTAAAAGACATATCTCTTGATGCTAACAACATCCCAAAAAAAGTTAATATTTTCGACTGATTAACAAAAATGTAATAAAATTTTTCCACTTTACTCAATATGACAAAAAGCTGTGCATGTTTGGCCAACACCAAAAAAAAAGTCTCCCTAGTGTCACCGCGGATCTTTATGGAATTTGTTTTATTTTGTAGAGCAGAAAAAAAAAAGGGAAAAGTATTTTTTTAGCGGTCCAAATTAATGTTTCGGGGGAAGAAACAGCCCGAGTAAAAAAATTGATATGACACAATATATAATTTAATATGAGTTCGTGTCTATTTTGATATAATTTTATACAAAAAATGGTTTCATAAGATTTGATCGAATAATATCTAATAATATCAGTTTATATAACTTTATATCGACTTTGATACGAGTTTTGGTCTAATCCAATGATATAAAATTATATCCAATTATATTAAAATTTATACAATTTTAGAAATCGGATGTTTTTTTTTAGTTTTTAATAAAAAGTTGAAAAATTAAAATAATAAAAATAAGTTGTTCTTTGAAAAAAACTTAGAAAAATTTCAAAAAATGGAGTCATGTTCAATTTTATATAAAACACTTAGAAAATATTTTCAAAAAAATTTGTCCTTGGAAAAAACTTAGAAAAATTTGAAAAAATGGAGTTATATAAAATTTTATATAAAACACTTAGAAAATATTTTCGATAAAAAAAATGTTCCTTGAAAAAAACTTTGAAAAAATTTAAAAAATGGAGTCATATAAAATTTTATATAAAACACTTAGAAAATATTCGTTATAAAAAAAGTGGTGCTTTGAAAAATCTTAGAAAAATAAAAAAATATGAAGTCATATGAAATTTTATATAAAACACTTTGAAAATATTAAAAAATAATGGAGGCATATAAAATTTTATATAAAACACTTAGAAATTTTAAATGATGCATGGGACCAGATGTTGCAACATATAGTTATGTATGGCGATATCTTAATAAAATCCCATATCAAAATTTATTATATAAATTTATCTTGCAATACATAGTGTCACACATGATCATATATCAAATAATATGACTATATAAAAGTATATAAGATCATATTAAATTATTTTTACTCGGGAGTAATTTTTTAGTTTTTTTTTTGCTTATCCCCCACCTTATGCAAGGAAACCTAGTCATTTTTTATATAAAATGAAAGGTCTTTGGAAAACCTATACAAGTCTGTAAAAAACATGTCCAAACATGACAACTTTTTGTCATATTGAGTAAAATAACATTACATTTTTGTAAATAAGTCAAACAAATAATTTCTTTTTTGGCATGTTGTAAGCACCACAAGATATACACTGTTCATTTCTTAATTCGGCTGTTCATTTCTTAATTCTTAAAACAAAAAAATCAAAAGTATGGACAATTTTAATTTTTTTTATTGTTAAGTTGTGGCTGGTAAAAATCGCTAGATTTCCCGCTGCCCGCTAAATCACTTTTTTCCCCGCTAGACGCAAAATAAAAACGCTAGTTTTAGCGGGAAAAACACCAAATTGGCAACAGTGTCTGAGTATTAAGAAATCAACCCTTTGTGTACACTGTACACAAGAAAAAAAAAATTCGCAGATAGCGTAAAACAAAAAAGGACCGCAAGTGGAGAAGAAAGAAAAAAGAATTGAAAAAGGTCGGTGTTTTTTTGAATTTTGCATATCTTCTCTTTACTGCATTTTGTTCCCTTTTTTATATATGTTTTTATTTGAAAGAAAACAAAGTAGTTACAATGAAGCAGACAAATAAGTGTAATTCAATATTGAAAATAATAAACATATTCATACTCATCAAAGCGCAGTTTTACCATTAAAATAAAAAAATAACTAACTATATATTTTTTTAATTGCTCTTTTTAATTTCCAAATATTTTAATAACATTTTCTTTTTGTATTTCATTAGTGCATTACTTTTCTAGAAAAGAAAACCGAAAAGTTAATACGAAATTTTTAAAAAATCAACTGAAAAAATTATTAAAAAATCAGTAAAAAATTAATAGTTTGTAACGCGAGTTTACTAAAACGAATTACAAAAAAATATTTTTTTAGTACAATTTAGTAAAAAAGTTGTAAAGTTGGGATACAACCAATTTTACAAACTTTTTTACTGACGTATTTTTTTGAGTGTACATAAAATTGTTTGTTTTTTTAGTTTGACTATTGATTTTTTTTTTGGTGGAAGTCCTTCCCCAAAAAATATTTGTGGGAACATCTAAGAAGTTAATATTAATAAAAATATATGTATTTTTACGTTATATTTTGTCGCATAAATTGTAATATAAATTTTTATGGTGGGTATCCTTCCCTTGTACCGTTTTTTTGGTTTCTTTTTTTGGAATGCAAGGAATCGCCATTTTATAAAAAAAAACACGAAATGCAAACACCAGCATGGCTTTCGACGTTAGAATTATGGATTTCCTGTAAAACTGAAAAAAATTATAAGCTAAAACTTCATCGCGATCGGTGCCGAACCTTTTTGAACGCTCGCGAAAAAAGGAAGGCACATTTCTTCATATTTTTTTATGCACTATCTCACTATGATAGGTCCTTTTTGATATTTGCAAAAAAATGCAAATGGTTATATCCCTAATGAATACCCTCCACAATGCCCTTTTAAGTGATATTAAATTTTCAAACGTGAAAAAATAACATTATTGATTAGAAATATTTTATTTTGTGTAAAAAACTTTTTTTTTAGCAACTTTAAAAAAAAAAAAAATAATAATTTACTAATTTTTTTTTTAGTGTAAAATTTTTTTTGAATGTAAAATTTTTTTCGAGTTTACTTTTTTTTTTGTTTTGGTATAAAAATATTTTTGAGTGACAAAAATACGTTGCAAAATATTTTTGTGATTTACCAATGTTTTTAAAACAGGTTTAACGGGTTTTCAACACGTGAATTTAAGGTGAAGCTAATCTGAAATTCACGGTTTAGCTAATAGCTTTTGAACGACTGGACCGATTTGGCTTAAATTCAATACGAACTAGGCTAGAGGAACGACAAATATAAATGCTCAGCCTCAGCATCCTCAGAATCGCCCTTCGAAAGTTATAGTGTTTTTTATTTCGTAAATTCACGAAAAACCCTTGCCGAAATTCAGTCTTTTGCTCATAACTTTTGAACCACTGTACCGATTTTGCTGGATTGCAATACCAGCCTGACCAGGTAAATGCCCAACATATATGCCAAACTTCAGGAGCCTCCGTAAAGTCTTTCCAAAGTCCTTGGAACACCGTCGAACTGTTGGCAGTGTGTCCCTGTTTTATCGATATTTTGACCTTATCCATAGGGTTGCCATTTCCTTTTTGAGAAAAAGAGGACGTCATCCTCAAAAAAGGAGGACATTTGGCCCAAAAAAGAGGACAATTTTTGTTTATAAATTAATTTTAAAAAAATTAACAACGCGATACAAAATACAAATAAAATGTATTTTTAGTATTAGGAAAACAACTTTTATTTCCACTTATTCAAAAATGTTCCAGTATATTTTGAGAAATATTATTCACAATTTTTTCCAATTATATTTCAAAAATTTCTATATGTATATAATTCAAAAATTTTTAATTTTATATCTGAATTTTCTATTAGTATTTAAAAATTTTCTAAATGCTTATCAGAAAATTCAATTTGTATTTCAAAAATTTCCATTTCAAAATATCTTTATTATCTATATTAAAAATTCCATTTGTTTATTAGAGATTTTTGAAAGGCATTTGGAAAATTTAAAAAACAATGTTGAAAAAACTAGAATAATTTTCAAAAAAAAAATATTTTTCTGTTTAATTTATTTATGTTGGTCATTTTTGCAGGACTTATTCGGAACGTGTTTCGGAATTTGTCAGATTCCATTGTCAAGACTATTAAACAAATAAAAAACCATGTACTACAAGTAGCAAAGGGAATTTCAAACAAAAATATTAATACATATCGTCGAACTATATTCAATAAATGCCAACTCTAAAAAGCTTACTTTTCAGGAGAGCTAAAAAACTACTTATTTCGCATATTATTGTAAAAATAAACAATGTACCTTCCATAAGATGGTTTAAATATTCTAAACAATTTTTACCTATGCCAAAAATTTCGTATTTTGCACTAGTTTGCGTATTTTTAAGAGATGGCATTTATTACTATGTGAAAAAACAAATATTTTTTTAGAGTTGGCATATTTTGTCGGAAAATAAAAATAAATTTTTTTTTTAAAAATTTTTATTAATTTTTTTTTATTTTTTTATTTTGTTATCCTGAGTACGGCAATTGCAAAAACTGAAAAAAAAATAAAAATCTTTGCATATTTTTAAAAGTTACTAGCTCCGAAAGCCTTTTAATTTCAGGGTGGTCAACTTTGGTACTCTGTAACTCACGCTGTATTGTATTAGGGTCACTCCAAACTAGGTATTTTGAAAGCTTATATCATTGACTTTATTTGCCCCACTCATAATGTTTCAATCTGGTAAATAGTATGAAAGTTGCATATATATAAGCAATTTTTTTTTTTTGAAAACACTATTTACCGATATTTTCAAAATGGCAATATCTCGAGAACCAGTCATTTGATATCAAAATCTTTGCCACATTTGTGTTCAGCATGTCAAATGCAGTAAGATATGAGGTCTAATTTTTTTTAAAAAAAATTTGAAAAATTTTTGGAAATTTACAATGGGAGTTGGCATTTATTTTCACCAAAAAAATATGTACTTTGAGATAGCAGAATAACAAAAATGGATGTAAAACGACAACAAATTATTTTTTTGCTCTGAAATTTTTACCACAGATGGGTATTGCATAGGGGAGCTATTTGCTATCGGAAACTCATTTCTGTAAAATTTGAGTTGGCATATTTTGAATATAGGTTCACGATATGCAGTTCTACCAGGGCGGGTTTATGGTATGGCGGGGCCCTGGGCCCCGCTGAAAAGAAAAAGTCGCATGACAAAAAAACATATTATTTTGGTACAAATTAAAACTCATGTTATTACATGTTTTAAGACAAAGAAACTAAAACAAAATATTTTGAGTACGGCTATTCTAGCTCGAGGTAATTTTTCTTTTCTTATTAAAACCATGATATTTGTGTAGTACAATTTGGTTTTAATGATACCTTTTATAGATCAGAATCTAAAACTTTTCCATACGAAAAATATCTCAGAATCTGAAACTTTTTTTATACGAAAAATGTCTCAGAATCTGAAACTTTTTCGATATGAAAAATGTGTCAGAATCTGAAATTTTTTCTATACGCAAAATGTCTCAGAAGCTGTGATAATTTCTTTACGAAAAATTAGAATCTGAGAATATTCTTGTACCAAAAATGTCTCAGAATCTTAGACTTTTTCTATACGAAAAATGCCTTAGAACCTAGAATCTAAGACTTTTTTTATACAAAAAAATTCTATGAACTAGAGACTTTTGATATAGACAAATATTTCCTATAGAAAAAGTCTCAGATGTATATGAAAAATTTGTTAGATTCTGAGAAATTTTCTGAAAGAAAATGTAAAATTTTCTTTAAAAACTATTTAAAAAAATGTTGCTCCTTTTTCGTATAAAGGAAATTTATTGGCATTTCGGGCCCCCTTAGGTCAGGGGCCCTGGGCACGTGCCCAGTATGCCCTAATTGTTAAAACGGTACTGAACTCCACATTCATTAAAAATTAGAACAAAAAAATTGTACAATCTCTTAGTAAAATCACGATCGTCAAATAATCAACACGATCGTGATCTTACTAAAAGACTGTACAATTTTCTTCTTCTAATTTTCAATGAATGACGAGTTAAATATGTATTAATAAGTTTTGTTCGCGTTTTGCTCTCAAAAAGTTGACATTATTGCTGATAAGCTAAAATACAGCCAATAATTCAAAAGTTTAGAAGCAATAAAAAAAATTATGGGGAAAGTCCAAAAAGTAGGACAACCCCGGACACTTTCTAAAAAAGAAGTAGGACTGCCCCGGACGCCCTAAAAAAGAGGACGGTGTCCGGGGAAAAGAGGACGGATGGCAACCCTACTTATCCATGAAATTCGTGTATTCCGACACAATACTCGTCTCTCTGGTAGAGTCCATCCGTTTGTTTTGGAATAGGCTACTGATCGTACTACGCATTACAAAGAAAACTTATTTTTCGACCGAACTATTGTTTTTGGGGGGGGGGGGGGGGGTTGATGGGTGTCAGTGGTTGACGTTGAGAGCACCTTCCTATCCTGATAAATATAACAAATGTTTCATTTATTTAATATAAAATAAAAAAAGTGTATTTTTTCAAAGGTTGGTTCAGTTCTTTAAGGGGGAACTTTTTCCCCCTGTGCCGATTTTGCCCATGTACGAACTTAACCTGCCTAGGACCATAAGACATATTCATGCCAAGTTGCAGGAGGCTAGCTCTTTTATTTTGAACTGTATCGTGCCATCTACAGACAGACGGAAGGACGGACGGACATTCACACAATGTCTTAGAATCGATCATGGATCAAGAATATGTATGTAGGCGGGTCGATTTGTGGGGAGGCAAAAAAATCGCCCATGGCTCAGTGAAAATCGTATTCTAGGGATCAAAATAAGAAACTTTGCCGAAGGAACCATACCTTTAAAACGAATTCTACTACCCCCCAACTGTTGATTTTTGTCCCGTAGGGTCAAGTTTTGAAAAATCCCACTTTGACCCATTTAGAGTGCCCCAATCGAGTCCAAATGTATGACCGACCCACACTAAATTTGGAGGGCTGATCCACCCATGCCAGTGGCACACCCCCTGGAACTCCCCTGGGGGGTCCCCCATACAAACATTTCAAAAAATCACCATTTTTGGCACTTTATTTTATTATTTTTTATTTATTTTATTTATTTTTATTATTTTATTTATTTTTATTATTTTATTTATTTTTTCTCTTTAGAAATTCATTTAGTCAGAACATATGTAAATGAAAAAATTAATTTAACTTAGTAATAGAAAAGAAAATAAAAAAAAATACTGTTTGAAGTCTTTTTTGCTTTCAAGTCTGAGCAATTTCGCACGGCTCTCTAATGTCGTCGCCATAACACCCTCTACATTTTCCGGTATGACTCGTTTGGAAACGCTAGCTAGCAATTGAACGTGTCGTTCTGTTGCAGGTCGTAAAATAGGTTGTGTGGGTTTTCTAAGCCACCATAAGACACAGCTGCATGTCGTAAACTTACTTAAGCAAAATCGGTTACAGGTAGAATTGAGCATAAAATTATCACAAAGGATTTTCCAGAAGTAATAAAAGGCGCACTTGCTTAACAGAATTTGTGGTCAGATTAACGTTTAATTTACATGTAAGTACTTTATGGGCAGTTTTGACAACAATATCGGTACAGGTAGAATTGAAATTACCATTTCATTCTTATTACCTCGTCTCGTAGACCATATATAACGCAACAGTTTTTGTGAATGCATTAAGTCGTTCTGAAGAACTCGAAGTGTGAAGTGCTAATTTCAGATAAAAAAATATTTAAAAAAAAATCATTCCAAATCAAAAAGTTTACAATGAATCCACCATCCTCTACACTGCAAGATGAAGCAATAACAACTATCGAAAACCCAATGAGTCATATACCCAGGCATGATGTTACTGTTTTTGGTGTGTCTACTGATCTTAATTTACCAACCCATCTGGATATCTTGAAATATTAGTTTTACTTGAGCGAACAAAAAAAGTTGTCCTATAAACCATTCACTATTCAAGTACAAGATAAGTTGATTGGAATTTGGGAAAAACTTGGTATGGAAATAATGCTGAAAAAAAGTGCATGTAATAAATTGCTTGACAAATATCAAGAGCAAATCAAGAGAAGAAACAAACCCCAACAATTTACAGAGTATGTAAAATCTTTGGAAACAATTTTTTTCATTGGAACATGTAAATGCGATTTGAAGGCAGCTCCATGTGCATGCGGTTTGGTTCCCGAACGCCTCAAAGAGTTTATGCACGATCAATATAATCAGAGAAGACTAGCAATGGATGGATTTGCGATGGAAATTGAAGAGCAAGGAGCAACGTCTATGTCATCAATGCCAACATACCAAGATCCCGATGATTCAACATACGCACCGCCGCCGGTTCAAGAAGATTTGGATATAAGCACAAGTTTACAATACACACAGAGATACGATTGTTTTAACTTTGCCTTGGTATGTGACAGATTTGGTGTGCCTGATAGAGTAGCATCAGCAATGGGAACCGCTCTTTTCCAATATTTTAAAATGAAAGATATCCATGGCAAACCTCTCATCATAGAAAAATCGAAAGTTCGCCGAGAAAAAGAGAAATGCAGACAAGAAGTGCTTCGCAAACGGTTAGATGATACCAATTTGTTAGCATTTTCATTCGATGGCAGAAAAGATGATACTTTAACGAGAGATACAATTGATGAGAAGTGTCATACTAGGATGGTAAAAGAACCTCATCTTGTTATTTTGAGAGAACCGAATTCTGAATTGATTGGTTACGTAAGACTGGAACATGAAACCGCTGAATACAAAACAACCAAATTAAATGATTTTTTTTACGATAAAAATATATCACTGGATGCATTAATTGGCATATGCACTGACGGTGAGCCAACAAACACTGGCCCAAACGGTGGAATTATACGACGATTCGAATTGCTGTTAAAAAGACCATTGCATTGGTTCGTTTGCCTTCTACACTTCAACGAACTTCCGTTTCGCCATTTGTTTTAAGCTTTGGATAAATCAACCAGCACTGGACCAAGATCGGCAACCGGAAAATTGAGCCGTCAAATTGAAACTTGTGAAACTCTTCCGGTAAGTTATTGCTATCACTCATTTATTATAATTGTCAACCGTTTTTATTTGTTTTATTTTTATATATTTTCAGGTGGTGGACGGCTTTCAGAAAATTGAGTTGAAAAATATACCCCCTGCTCCAGAAAAAATTTAATTTTCCACCGATTCCAAGTACTTTTATGACATGGCCCATGCAATTTCTAGCGGTGTGGCTTCAGTGGATCTGTCTAACATCAAACCAGGGAAAATTGTACATTCTCGGTGGCTCACCAAGGCCGCTAGACTATTACGATTATATGTGACAACGGAAAATCCAGATGCAAATTTAAGAATACTGGTTGAATTTATAATTACATGTTATGTGCCAATGTACTTCAATATCAAGTATTACAGCTCTGTCGTGTACGGTAGTAGATTATTTTTCAAATTCATTAGTTGGTCAAGATTTCTAGAACCTCGTTTACGCAAAATTGTCAATAAAGTAATTACAGATAATTCATATTATGCGCATTCGGAAAATATCTTGTTATCAATGTTGTTTGATGATAGCAAAGAAAAGCGCGACTGTGCTATCAAGATAATTCTACGCTATCGAACCGATGTTGACGACCCAACGGGACTTAGAGCTTATAAAAAACCAGATATAAACTTTTATTGCACAAGTTACACGGAAATGATCAATATGAATGACATAAATGACGTATTTGAACCACCATTCACGCGAAGCATTCCATACGATACTTTGAAAGAATATTTAAATCAAGATGATCCACCGTTAGTATATTTTTTTATTTCTTTTCTATTACTAAGTTAAATTAATTTTTTAATTTACATATGTTCTGACTAAATAAATTTCTAAAGAGAAAAAATAAATAAAATAATAAAAATAAATAAAATAAATAAAAAGTAATAAAATAAAGTGCCAAAAATGGTGATTTTTTTAAATGTTTGTATGGGGAACCCCCCAGGGGGTGTGCCACTGGCATGGGTGGATCGGCCCTCCAAAGTTAGTGGGGCTCGGTCATACATTTGGACTCGATTGGGGCACTCTAAATGGGTCAAAGTGGGATTTTTCAAAACTTGACCCTACGGGACAAAAGTCAACAGTTGGGGGGTAGTAGAATTCGTTTTAGAGGCATGGTTCCTTCGGCAAAGTTTCTTATTTTGATCCCTAGAATACGATTTTCACTGAGCCATGGGCGATTATTAAATCGACCCGCCCTAATGTATATATACTTTATGGGGTCCCCGACCGATATTTCGATGCGTTACAAACGGAATGACAAAGTGAGTATACCCCTATACTGTGGATGGAGGGTATAAAAATAAATCCCGGACACAAAAACTTTTTTGTTTCATTAAAATTTTTTTAGGAATTTTTTGTTTTAGAAAGTTTTTTTATGTTTTGGAATTTTTTAAGTTTTGTAATTTTTTTAAGTTTTGGCATTTTTTCCAAGTCCAGGAAAAAACATGACATTTGAGACATTTCCTCACAAAGGGGACAGGTGTTTTATATGTAAGGTGTCATGTTTGTGATAGGTCACTTAGGTCCGTGACTTATCAAGGATCGGCCACTTTGCGAAGGGATATAACAACATTTTTGTTATTTTTTTCTTTATTTTTTAAATTAAAATTCTAAGTTTTGTTTTCATTCTTACATTCTACATAAAGAAAAAAAATACTTATTTCATTTTATTTCAAAATTTAATTAAAAAAATATTCATGAAATATATGAAAGTTTCGTATATTCTACGAAATAAAATATTACTAAGGCTTTTCTTAATTTCTTAAATTTCCAAAAATGTTTTTTTTTTAACTTTTTTTTAGTAAACGTGTATTTTACGAAAGAAACAGCTACAAAAGTTTATTTCGTAAAATTTTTCAAAATAATTCTTTTAATTGTTTTGGGACAATGGAAAACAGTACCTGGCAACACTGGTAAAATTGATTCAAATGACATTAAACAATTTTGTTGTTCTAGAGATATGAGAAGAATTCATGGGTGATGGCTTGTTTAAATTCCTTCATGTGCAAAGCACATTGGGAACAAACAAATTGATTGTGAGGTTAAAGCATTTAAGTAAGTGCGGTATTCGCGTATGAGTGTGCAGAGAGGCATGTCGCACAAACAAAAAAAAAAAACGAATCATTAACTAATAAGCTACAAGTCGATAATTTTCAATCCAGAAGCAACAAGCATTTTCTTCATAAGGAGTAACAAATCAAAGGAATTCGCATCACATAAACATATTATTGCTGTTCCAACGTAAAACGCCTATGTGTTTTTTTTTTAATTTTTGGGAAGAGACATAGAAATCTGCTTAATTATGTCTATTCGCGTCATCGGCGTATACAGGGGGGGGGGGCCCAACAACAACAACAAAAAAATATTTTTTTTATATGTATTGGAAAACACGAATCTCGCGAAAAAAACAACAAAAATTTTTTTGTTGTTGTTGTTGGGCCCTGAAAAAACAGTCCTGCATACGTCGTTGATTCGCGTTGCTGTTTTTTAAGTAAACTTCATGTGATTAGAAATTACCCAAATTTCTTACTATTTGTTACTACAACTGGTAAGTTTTGTTTACTTTTTGCATTGAAAATTTCCAGCTGTAGTAAAATGAGTAAAAAATAGTAGATTGTAGTATGGTAATCGAATAGACCTATTAATTCATTATTTATTTTTAATATGTGCCGCCAAAGGACAAAACTCATCTGTTTTTTTTTATCTCTTCAATATATGTTAAAAACACATAGGTGTTTTCGTTGTAGCAGCGACGATATGCTGCGTTTTCATGCAGTGTCCTGTAATTACATTAACCACTGTTAAAATCTCTCCTCTTGCAAGCGATATCAGCTCACTTGTGCGCTTGTGATTAAGAGAAGGCCAGATCTGTCGTTTTGTCTCACACGTCCACCCATTTCACCATTTCTGATTAGTCTCCGTCGCGACGCGTCGCGGAACAAAGCCGTTGATTTTGCTTGCAATGTTCTAGAGGCATACTAACACATTCCAATTCAGTTAGAACCTGTAAGGCAGTTCCCAGTCTTGCAAGCTCATCGGCTTTGCAATTCCCTGGAATGTCTCTGTAGCCTGGGACCCATATGAATCGTATGTCAAACTTCTTGGTCATCTCATTTAAAGACGTGCGGCAGATCTTGTTTTCAGAAAAATTGTCTCAAGGACTTGACCGCGGTTTGACTGTCGGAATAGATGTTGACTGCAGTTGTAGACAATACATTGCAGCTCAACCAGTCATTCTCTTCCATTATTGCCAGCATCTTTGCCTGGTAAACACTGCAATGATCTGGCAATCTTCATGCCAGGCTCGACCCAAGTTTATCCGAATAGACCCCAAAGCCCTCTTGTTCGTGGCTCCACTACCCGGAATGCCCCTCATCCAAGACTTCCTGTATGGTATCACAGTAGTAAAGTGGTTCTCAAAAAGGCTCACATCTTCTTCAAGATCGCACTATGGCCTCAATTATTGGTTATTGAAAAAATAACTTTGAGCACATTTTAACAGATGTTTTAGCCACATCCCGATATAATTAAAAACCAAGTAAGAGTGTTAAATTCGGTTGTGCCGAATCTTTAATACCCTCCAACATATAAAAATATACACAAGAAATTGCTTATGCATTAGTCATAAAAATTATTTTGGTTTAAATTATTTTTTTTTTTTTAAATAAATCTAGGACCAGAGATATCGTTTTTCGTTTTCGAGATATTGGCAGTTTCCTCTTATATTATTTTCATCTTATTTTTTTAGGCAAATATTGGCCCCTCTTACAAGTTTCAAATATTGAAAAAAAAAGATTAACATTTTTTTTATACCCTCCACTCTACACCATTTACAGATGTAATTCGTAAAAGATCAATTGTAATTCGAAGATTCTACTTGTAATTTGAAGATTCTATTTGTAACTCGAAGATTCCATTTGCAATTCGAAAACTCTTCTTGTAATTCGTAAAATATGAATGGAAATTCAGTTGATATTTTTCGAATTACAATTGGAATCTTCGAATTACAAATCTTTGAATTGCAAATAGAAAAGGGCTTTTCTCGAATTTACGAGATAAAAAACACGCTAACTTTCGAACGACAATTCTGAGGGTGCTAAATCTAAGCATATATGGGGCATTCCAGGCCAAATCACTCACTTTTAGACCCGACCCCTTTCGATTTATTTTATTTTTGGATATGTTTTAGTACTTATTAAATGCAACTTGGACACCAATTTTCAGCATTTTAGTCCAAGATGGTTTTGAGTAATCAATTTTTATAATAATTTGATCCAATGATCGGTTTTTATTTATTTTTCCAATTTAATTACAAATCATTTTTAATAATTTAAACCTAAACGAGAACTGGTAACAATGACCGTCGTCTCGTTGTAGCGAAATCGACCAAGGGTTTTTGTGGGAATCGAACCCACGACCTCCTGTTTCATAGGCTAGCACGCTACCAACTAATTGCCAAATGGCAATTTTCTCAAAAAAATTTAAAAATTTAAATTTTTAACCGTTAAATTTAATTTTTTGACCATTAAAAAATATAGATATCTTAAAAAAAGTTGGACAACGTTTTGTTGGTATTTAAATGTAGTTTAAGATGTGATCACAATTCTTTCTATTTTTTTTTAAATTTTTAAAATTGAACCTTTTATTTTTTGACTCTGATTTATTTTATATGGTGCTACAAAAAGATAAAATTAATAGATACTGACCCTTACTTAGCCAAAGTATAATAATTTAGAGGTAAAAATACGTCTCACAAAAATTAAGAACGATCGGACATGGGTAAGGCATTCAGCATGATCCTTGAAATTTAAAAAAACGGATTACAAGGAAAAATATGATTTTGTTTCTGTTTTCGCAATTTTTTTGGTATTTTGAATTAAGTAAAAATTCAAGTGGTTACAGAACTATAATATGGAGTAAAATACCTTTCTAATAAGGTACTAAAACCTGAAATCGGTTGAAAATCAGCCAAGTTATTACAACTTCCCCAGGCATCTAACGTGTGTCACACCACTTGATTAATGAATTCGAGTCCCATTTTTTAAAGTTATTGAAATTATCTACTTTAATAACATTTTTTTATTATTCATGTTTCAGTGTAATATTTATTTGTTTTTCCAAATTTAAAAATAAAAAACAAATAAAAATTTTAAAATGGAGATTTCAAAATAGTGTTGAAAAATAGAGGCATTTTGTTAGCAAAACACGATATCAAAAATACTTGTCATCTAATAACATTTGAACTTGAAGAATAAAAAAATGTTATTACAGTAGAAAATTTAAATAAATTTCAAAAATAGGATTGTATTGCTTAATCAAGTGGTCTGCCACACAATAGATGGCTGGGGAAGTTGTAATAACTTGGCTGATTTTCAACCGATTTTAGGTTTTAGTACCTTATTAGAAAGGGATTTTACTCTATATTATAATTATGTAACCACTTGAATTAAAACTTAACTTAAAGTACCAATAAACTTGCGAAAACAGAAAAAATCTTATTTTTCCTTGTAATCCGTGTTTTAAACTTCAAGGCCCATGCGGAACGTCTTACCCATGTCCGATTGTCCTTAATTTTTGTGAGACGTATTTTTACCTCCAAATGAATATACTTTGGCTAAGTTAGGGTCAGTATCTACCAATTTTATTTTTTTGGAGCACCATATAAAATAAATCAGAGTCAAAAAATAAAAGGTGCAATATTAAAAATTTAAAAAAAATAGAAAGAATTGTGATCACATCTCGAATTATGGCTTAAAAGTTGCTTAATTTAATGCATTTTTTTGAGAAAATCGCCATTTTGGAAAATTGATTACTCAACACCATTTTGGAATAAAAGGCTGAAAATTGGTGTCCAAGTTGCATTTAATAAGTACTAAAACATATCCAAAAATAAAATAAATCGAAAGGGGTCGGGTCTAAAAGTGAGTGATTTGGCCTGGAATGCCTCATATATTTTTCGTTCTCCTAGTCTGGGGGACGAAAAATTTATTGACTTAAAAAAATATTGATTACAAAAATATTGATTAAAAAAATATTGATGAAAAAAAAAAATATGAAAAATAATTATGTTACCTTTATTTTTGTTTGTTTGGCCAATGTAGTTGTTAATAATTTTCATATTTGATTTTATTTAGCTAATACGGCCTAAATTTCCTGATATAATTAAACATGCATTTAATTCATATTTTGCCCAACGTTTCGTGAATTTTATGTTCACTTTGTCAAGGGATCCGTAGTAAAAAACTTTTTTAATTACATTTAATAAACAATAATTTGTTGTTGACAAACATAAAAGATTAAAAATGAAATAACATTAAACACAAACTTAAAATTATATCACAGCTTTACGGTAACTAGCATTTATGGCTGTAGGCAACATCGCCCAAAAAATTTTATAAAAAATCGCCCAAATGCAAAATCGCCCAAAAAATATTAAAAATTACCCAAAAAGAAAAATACGAATCTTCGCCCAAAATTAACGAAAAAAGCCCAAAAAAGAAATGAAAAATGGCCCAAAATAAAATAAAAAAATATTTTTTCTAACACATTTTGAAAAAAGCTTTCTTTTGCGGAGAGGGTGGGTCTAAGGCAGTGGTCGGCAGAAAAAGGGAACATTTTTACATTTTTCTAAAACATAGCTTCATATATCCGCTTTTTTAAATGCTACTATGACAATAAATAAAATATTTGTATTTTAATGCTCTCAGTTGTACACTCAGAAAATTATTGCAGTTACTACATGACGGTCGTTTGTGTAGTAAGTAGTAGCTGCTGTTTTTAACTACAATTTCGGTCGTTTTTGTATGAAAAAATCTCAAACAACTTTTTTTGTAGTAGTTTCAAAAAAAAAATACAAAAAATATACTACACTGTAGCAATAGTTGATTTATGTATTTTTTTTTTTGTTTTTGATTTTATCCTATATATATCGACCTTTTTCTATTAAATTTTGTGTTATTTCTTTAGAATTATCTAAATCAGGCTTTCAAGGTCATGAATTTTTTTTTTTCAAAAATAAATAAAAGACTTATTTCATTTTTTCGTATTCCTCGTTTCGTCGGTATTTTCCGACATCTTCAGGAATTCGTTTTTTTATTAGATAATAAGTCTTCTCGTCAATTTTACATTATTTTTAAAAAATATATATCACAGGTTTTATACGACATTAAATAACCGACACAAAACAGATTTAATTGATCAAAAATAAATGTAAACATAAACATTTTTTTAGTTTTTTTCTAAAAACTCGTTTTTTTCTAGAAATTTTTATTGCAAACGAATGTGTCGAACGAGTTGGTCGTGCGGGATGCGGAAGGAATTATTTTTATACCAAGTAAATAATATCTAAATAAATTAAATTACAATTTATTAAATTTAATTATAACAAAAAATATGTTTTTGGAAAATTTTTCTTGAGCGAAAGAAAATAAGTGGATAAATGAGATAACAAGTGTGTATAATATAGCGCTCACATAACCGTGCGTAAAAACCTATCGGAAAAAACCAAAAATAAAATGTATGCGGTGTTTTGTTTACTTATGAGCGTGCCATCTTTCTTTTCTTTGTATACACAACAGAACAGGTACATACTCTTTTGAAACATTGCAAATTAATTATTTTTTTTTATAAATCAATTTTACCAAAGCATTTCGTTTTTTTTTTATTCCAGACAAATTTTGATCAGGAGCGGTTAAAATTTGAAATAAACTATAAAAAAACAAAGGTAAATACAATCAATTTATTTTGTTTAACATTTTATTAATATAATTTTTTTTCTTCTATAATTCCAGATACCAAAAAATTTTAATTTCATGTCGAAATTCTATACAACCAACTGAAATGTATTGCTTTTTAAATAAATAAATATCATTCACTTAAATGTTTAAGAAATTTTTTTAAATAAAATTTCAGGCAAGTGTAGTAAAAACAACTGTATACCGTCTTTTGTAGTAGTTTTTACTACATTTTGTAGTTGAAAATCAATAGTTAAAAACAACATGTTCAGTTGTTTTTACCGTAATATGTAGTGGACGCCTTTTCAACAACAAAATGTAGTCAAAACAACTGTCTTTTGTAGTAGATTTTACCGACATTCTTTTTTGAGTGTCCGGTTCATGTTAAATTTGGCTGTCGGACGGTGTTATACATTATTAAATAATTCGCGGTTTTATAGGGTCCCGAACATTGCGTAAATCTGAGTTTATGCAGTATTGTCAATCGAAAATCTAAATATCTCAAGATGAGATGGATCAGTTCTAAGATCATATTCGGATTAGGCGCATGTAAAACTATTATAAAAAATATGTATACTGTTAGTAATGTATAAAAAATTGGCTAGGGTTACAAAGTTTGTAAACCGAAAAATTCTTTTAGGACTTCGATAAAATATTTTCTTGAAGAAGTTTTTACATGTTGCTACAAGAGAGTATGATAATTTTGTTTAGACCTAAACTTCTTTCAGCAGAGAACAAAATAAAGAAAAAAAAAAAAATAGGTAAAAGTACTTAAAAAAATAAATTTCGGTTAATCGGTTAACCGACACAAATTAATCGGTTTATTTGTTATTTGAAAATTGACAACTTTAAATTATTCGAACAGTTAATCGGCCAAAATTAATCGGTTAACCGATTAACGGTTAATCGATTGAATACCCTATTACATAGTCAAACTGAGGTGGCGTCCTGCAACTTTTTTAAAATTAAACACCAGCCTAAAAACATTATCATGCTAAAAAACATTAAGTGCAATATTTTTTCTATTACAAAGCTTAATAATTTTTACACGCCACATGATAATTTTTTTAAGTTTCGGTTTTGGCCAAATTTAGATTTTTCGGCCGAACTTCGGTTCATTTCGGCATCGAAAAACTGGTTTCTTTCGGATTTTATAATTCATAATAAACATGTATAATTAAAAATAATAAAACAAAATTAAATTTTCTTTATTTCAGTTGGTATTTGTGCACCTAATCCAATTATGCCTCATACAATAGCCTCACCACCAGCATTAAATGGTGTATTTTCAAATGGACCGTCACCCATTGCTCTTAGCACTTTAGCTTCACAAAATAGACTTCTGGAGTTGTCACGGTTTGGACTTCGAGGCTACGATTTAGCTCAGCATTTGTTGACACAACAAAATGCAGTGTCGAAGCTTCTTGGTAAGTTTTAATACTAAATTAAATATAACAAGAAAGAAACTAGTCGGTCAAAACCGACCACATTTACCCTACACCAGTGCTTGCCGGAAAAGGTTGTATCCATTAGAGTAGAAAATACAGCAAATTGTTTGCATTGCTAGTTATAATATACACGCAAAAAAAAAATCTGTGTAAGATTGAGCAAACCTACTTGGTAAAACTTTTTTCATACCAAAAAATTTTTTTTAACAAATTTTTGCTAAAATTATGCTTGTCGATGTTAAAGTAACATAATTCATTTTTTATGTAAAATAACCAAGTAGCTTGCACAATAACGCAAATTACTTGCACAAAAATTTATCGAAAGAAAACAACAAAAAAAAAAAAAAAACAAATACAGACCACCATATTCATTTTGTATTTTTGTGTGCGTGCTTCGTTTATTTTTTGTGTTATAAAACGTAAAATGGAAATTTATAAATAAAATTTAAATAAATTAATAAATAAATATAAATAATTAGTTTTTTAAAAGAAAAATAAATGTAAGATAAAAAAAGCTAAAGTTAATTTTGCTGTCATAACTTAAAACACCATTCATTAAGAAAAACCAATGGAGTCCCAGACGTATGTTTCGATGAATAACAAATCGAATGATAAAGTGAGTATACCCACATTCCGAAGACACCAATAAGGTTTAATAGATTTTTAGTTAAAAATTAGTGTTTGGTAATAATTTTCTATTTTTACAGGGTACTGCTAAATAAATGTTTGAAGCTATGGGAATCCTTCACTACAATAAAGAGCGTGGACACCAATCCTGCCTTTAGTTATAAAATTAAAACCTAAAAACCAAAGCCAAGGGAGTCCAGACCTGTTTTGATGAGTTACAAATGGAATGACAAAGTAAGTGTTCCTCCTTACCAAGAGACCAATGGGGTTTACCAATTTTTTAAATTAAAAATTTATGTTTTGTAATAATTTTCTATTTTTACAGGATGCTTTTAAATAAATTCGTGAAGCTATAGCGGATCCTTTACTTCAAGAAGAAGCGTAGGCAGCAGTCACTCGAGAAAATTGTACAAAAAGGGTCAGTTGGTCAGTGATAAATTAAATCCTACACAACATTTATTATATTAATATGGATTTATTCTGTGAAAATTTTAAATTCAACAAATATACAAATTTTTACAAAAATTTATTGAAAATTTATTTTAGCATAAATGTAGTAATTTTTAGCATTATTTTTAGTCATCTTTTCTAATAATTTAGGTATATTTCACCATATCTCTTTTGGCATATTTTACCAAGTTTTTACTTAAATAGCATTAGCATTTTCTTCAAAAATTTTTACATAAGCGTTTTGGCTAAATTGCGAAAACTACTTCGTCGGTTGTAGTTTTAGCATATTTTAGGTAAAATTATGCCAGATTTTTGCTCACTCCGACACAAGTTTTTTTTTGCGTGTAGTTATAAGAAATAAATTGTTATGTACTTGCTCATTTTATAAAACATTATTTATTTTATAAAGGTCATGAGACAAAAATAATTCGTAGCAGCAAGCTTACAAGTACAAAGTTATGGTGTTTTCTTTTCTGGCAAAAAATGTGCCTTTTTTTTTGCATTTCGCCCCGAAAATTGTGTTTTTGTGTTCTTTTCTAAAAAATGTCAACCCTTATAAAGAATATCGTGTTCTTTTCTAAAAATGTCTGCCCTATAAAGTGCAAAAAAGTTGCACTTTTTACCCCGTAAAAAATCACGGGGTTGAAATTGCCTTATACAACAGCTGACTTTTACTGTGTTGTTTTCCCAAAACAGCTGTTAGAAAATACAGGGCAGAGTATTTCTGTATGTTGTGTTCTATTCCAGTCAAATAAAATGCAAATTTTTATAGATTTTTTTAAGGTGTGTTAAACATTTAAAAAATGTATGCCCTAAAAAGGCAAACATTTTTTTTAGAAAAGAAAACACCATTAAATAACGACTTACCTATAGGTAATGAGTAAAATCAGTAGTTGGATTTAAATAAATAGTTACCAACAAAGTAAAAACATTTGAACTCAGGCTCTTATTATAATTATGTATTATAATTTTTTAATTATATGAATTGAATTAGTTCACTAACAATAAGACTAATATTCTTAAATTTACCCTACAAACAAAATGATACGACGCCGGTTGTATTGCTGCTACGATAAATGTTATTGCGGCAATTATCGAATTCGTATCGCCGGTGATACACTTTTCGGGAGAAACTGTTACCCGACGGCAATACATCCCGGCGATACAAAAACGATTCGTCTTGGCGATAAAAGGGCAATATCCCCAGATGATCGTATATACGAAATATAATGTATTTGTATGTATCGCTGGAATATCACCAAAATGATAAACCAGCGATACAGCTATATCGATTTCCTGAAGCTAAAGATAGACATTATTTTTTTTTATTCATATTTTGGTCATGTTTCCAGGACTAAAAACATTTGCCTTCACCGGAAAAATATATATCCGCAACATTCGCTGAATTTTTATTTTATCTTTGAACGCACATTTGTGGTTTTCGGCCAAATTTATATTCTTTTGAAGATTTCTTGTTGTGCTTGATAAATTATTTTATTTTAAATTGACAAATAAATAAAAATGTTTAATATTTTTGTTTATCGCCAAAATATCGTTCGTATGAGAAAACGGCGATATAATAAAAATACTGATTTGATTTTTTATTGAAATGATAAATTTTCGTATTGCCGTAATATCTTTTGTTTCGAGGGTGGTACAGTAGAATCTCGCAAATTAGAACCACTTTGTTCCTCGGGTAGTTCTAATTTCTGAAAAGTTCTAATTTCTGGACATTTTTTTTTTTTCAAAGAAAATGACAAAGTAACAATAAAAACAGTTACGACTGCTTTATTTTAACACAAAACAATTTTTATTTGTTAATATTTAATTAATTTAAGACATTAAATTCGTAGAAAAACGCTTTTAAGCGCTTTGAAATGAGAAATAACAGGCGTTACATCGATTATATCATCGTCACTGCTATCTGATCCGTCATTAAACCCATCTTTATTCCATTTTTCGGTTTCTCTTACGCTTATAGAATTGTGAAAAAAAAAAACAAAATAAAAAGTCCAGAAATTAGAACCACTGGTTCTAATTTTAGAGCGTTAACTAATAATAATTCGGTTTTTCCCCTATTTAGCTTAAAAAAAAACTACAAAAAAAAAAAACATTTTGTAGTGAAAATAAAAAAAACTTCCAGAAATTAGAACCACAGGTTCTAATTTCAGAGCGTCCAATACATTAAAATAGCCGGTTCTAATTTCTGGACAGTTCTAATTTGTGAGAGTTCTAATTTGTGAGATTCTACTGTATACTTTTTTTTTGTGAGTAATTAATAGTATTGCAAAACTTTGTTGGGTAGCTGTATGTGTTTGCCTTTAGGCGTAATTTTCAGATAATTTACATTACTGCATTTGCATATTTTCAAACGCATTACATTCAGAGCTTTGAAGGCTTTCATTCCTTAATTCGATTTGGAATTCCGAATACAAATGGATTGACTGAATTGCACAATCAAATTTCAACCAATCGAATGCATTCGAAGGAATGCATTCAATATTAATAAATAAAATTGAATGCCTTCAGTGACTTTGGAAATGGAACGGATTTTTTTAAAGAATTCATTCGAAAAGCATTTCATTCTTTGAAGCTCTGATTATATTAAATGTTTTCAATTGTCTATTGTAATCGCACTGAGCATCCGGTAAGAGAAAAATTTGGTTCGCATGGTATTGCAATAAATGAATATGTGTAATATGGTATTCACACTTGCTGTTTTGAAGTGTTAAATAGTGAGATGTTTAAAAAGGTCTTTGTTCTGTGTCGATTGCGTTTTTATTTTGTTAGGGTCATTATTAGTGAAATCAATCATGAATATTTTGGTTTAGTTCTTACACTACGTAAAAAACTAACAAATGCCCTCTAAGTTAACAGGGGCCGAAAATACGAAGGGTCAAAATGTCCCCCAAAATCTCCCAGTCGCGACACTTTACACCGTAAAAACTTAATATCGTTGGTTCTATTATAGCTAGAAAGTCCATTTTTAGTTTGTTTTGAAGCTCATAATATGCTCTACAAGACCTACCATAACCAAAAAATTTTCGAAAAAAATAAGGGTTACCTCCCTTATTTTAAGGTCGTGATAAAGGGAGGAGAAAATGGGAAGGATGGTATCCCCCGATTTTTTTTACTTGATAATCTTATAGAGAAAGTCCTAAAGAATATATTCTAAAATTTTTATGTTGGGACAACAATGGGATCGCTCAAAATCAAAATTTTTACAATTTCCCCCAAAATCTCCAAATCGCAAAACTCTTGAACCTTAAAAATTTAATATGCTTTTGTAGCTACAGAGCCCATTTTTGTTTGTTTTAAAGCTTATAATACGCTCTACCTATACGCAAGACCTACCATAACCAAAAAATTTTTCAAAAAAAGGAATTGGTGCCCCCCTTATTTAAAGGTCGTGGCAAAGGGTGGAGAAAATGGGGGGAAGTATCTCTTGGTATTCTCAAAGAAGTATTACTTGGTATTCTCAAAGTGCAAGTCCTAATGAACATATCCTAAAATTTTTATGTTGGGACAACAATGGGATTGACCAAAATCAAAATTTTTCACAATTTCCCAAAAATCTCCAAATCGCGACACTCTTGCACATTACAAATTTAATATCGTGGGCTGCATTTTAGCTACAGAGTCCATTTTTGGCTTGTTTTTAAGCTCTTAATATGCCCTACAATATTACTATCAAAAAAAAAAAAAAAAATTAGGGGTGCCTCTTGTATTAAAAGATCGTGGCAAGGGGTGGGGGAAATCGGGGGATAGTATCTTTCATTTTTTTTAACTTGTTTTTTTTAAGAGTAAGTTCTAGAGAGTTCCTGAAATTTTTATCTTGGAACAACAATGTGAGGCGCAAGAGTGTCGCAATTTGTTGTTTTTGGGGGAAATTTTGTAACCCTTATTTTTTTCGAAAATTTTTTGGTTATGGTATTGGTTGTAGAGCATATTATGAGCTTTAAAACAAATCAAAAATGGACTTTCTAGCTATAATAGAACCAACGATATTACGTTTTTAAGGTGCAAAGTATCGCGACTGGGAGATTTTGGGGGAAATTTTGACCCTCCGTATTTTCGGCCACTGTTTACTTAGAGGGCTGAAAATAAGTGTGCGTCAGTTTATCACTTAGTGTTACAATTAAACCAAATTTCATCAAAATCGGAGGGGGTCACGAAAATTTTTAGCAATTTTTGATTGATTTCACTAAGAATGACCCGTTACTGGTATTTTGTTGAACAACTTGTTTAAGGTCGCAAATATGAATGCCAGATAAGCTGTGTTTTGTTGCTAGACAATTCAACTACTTTTACTATTAATGTTTTAATCAGGGTTGGCTACCATTACCCTTTCAATACCGTTACCGACTAAAAACCCTTTAATATTGAATATTGCAGATAAAAAACCAAGTAAAATATTTTTAATGTACGTAAAATAAAAAAAAAACGAATTTCTGTTCATTGTAAATCGGAATGTTATTTGTGCAAAAACAATGAAAAAATCTGCCCAACCAACGATCACATTTGCATTTAACTAAATTATGTGGAAATCGGTTCAACCAATGATCACATTCGCCATTTACTTAAAAATTTCTGAAGAGAAATGTGTAATGTAAGCATCTTTCAGCGGGAATATAAAAGAAAAGACAAACCTGAATCGCTCAAGTGGTGCTGACTTTGTCATCTACGCAGGTAAGCGTGGAGAGGTGGTTCTCTGGAATTAATACGTAATGAGCCCAAGTCGTACAGTCTGAAGAAAAACTCTGTCAAAAAATCTGTAAAACAACTTTCAGTTTGAATTAAAAACTTTTAAAAAAAATTTCTGCTAAAATGAGTAATTTAACTTAATTCTCTGTCATTAAATTTTAAAAAAATTTTGATTTAAAAAAAATATCTTTGTTCAAATTTTAGCAGATTATTTTGTAATTTTACAAAAAAAAAAATTTTTGGAAT
>CAWUER010000158.1:0-35736 GCA_963921195.1 Pegoplata infirma
TATCGATCGTTACCTAACTGTTTCTGAATAACATATGGGCCGCGGAACTTTGGTATTAATTTCTTGTTCATTCCTGCACTTGTATCAACATTTTTCATGACCACTAAATCCCCGAGTTCGAAGGACTTTGCTGGCTTATGACGATCATTGAAATACTTTAAATTGCTATCTTGAGACTTAATTATAGCTTCTGAAGCTTCTTTTCTTATTTGGTCTAAATCGACTCCTTCTTCGCCGACCGCCTCCTGCAGGTGTTCGGTAAGTTCGTCTACTACTATCCCTCGCTGCTCAACCCCAAATAGTAATCTACATGGAGATTGTTTCGTAGCACTGTGAACCGTATTGTTAATGGCGAACTCTACTTGAACCAATTTATCGACCCAGTCGGAATGTTCGATGGGCTCGGTTAATTTGGCCAACATACCTTTTAAATGCCTATTTACTCTTTCTACTTGACCATTCGATTGTGGCGATGCTACAGAAGTTTTCACGTGTACAATATTCCTCTCATTTATAAATTTTTCAAATTCATTGGATGTGAAACATGTGCCTCGGTCGCTTATGATTCTTCTCGGACGACTATAGCTTTCAAAATACCTTTGCAGAGCGCAGCATGCTTCTTTTGTCCCCGGCGCATTAACTGCGTAAAGCTTCGTAAATTTGGTAAATGCATCTACGACTACTAAAATGTGCTTCCGTTTAGATTTAATTGAGGGCAAAGGTCCGAAGTGATCAATGTGTAAAGTGTCAAAAGGGACAGGCTTTTTTTCGATATTGTACAAGTTTCTTTCGTTTTTCCTATGAGGTGCCGAATAGTATATACATTTCAGACAATTCCTTATAAAGCGATTCACTTTTTCTTTCATATTCGGAAACCAATAATACTTCTTAATTTGCTCCGCGCACTTTTCGACACCAACATGGCAATATTTTTCATGCATCAGGCGCATTACGTTTTCTTCTAATTCTGTCGGTACGTATAACTGCTTTTGCCCGCGAGCACCCAAATGAAAAACTAATCCATTTTCTAACACATAACCCTCAAGTTCGTCTTTCTCTAACTTATCCCGAATAACTTTTATTTTGTGGTCTCTAGATTGGGTAATTTGAATATTCATATCAATTTCGCTGCCGTCAATAATGGCAATGATTGGTGTGCGACTTAGGGCGTCAACATGAGTCATCAATTCTCCCTTACGATGTCTTACAGAATAATTATAATTTTCTAACTCCAGAGCCCATCTGGCTATTCTGGGGTTTATTAACTTTTTATTTAAAGTAAGGGCGAGTGAGTTGCAATCTGTAACTATTGTAAAAGGAATTCCTTCCAAATATACTCGAAATCTTCTTAAAGCGTACACTATGGCCAGGGTTTCTAGTTCAAAACTATGATATCTTGTTTCTGCTGAGGAAGTACACTTTGAATAATAAGCCACAGGGTGAAACTTATTATCAGTTTGTTTTTGTAGAAGGACGGACCCATAGCCTCTGGCGCTAGCGTCGGTGTGTAACTCTGTTTCGAAACTTGGATTGTCATATTGCCAGTACAGGCGCATTCATCAATTTACTCTTCAAAGACAAAAATGCGTCCTTGCATTCAATTGTCCAATTAAATTGTTTGTTTTTTTTAAGAGTCGTTAATGGTCTTGCTATTCTTGAAAAGTCGGGTACAAATCTGCGAAAAAATGAAACAAACCTAAGCATCGTTCCACCCCCTCGTAATCTGACGGCATTGGATATTCTTTTATTGTTTTGATGTGGTCGTCATTAGGGTGAATGCCCCTTTCATTGACTCTATATCCTAAATAATTTAGCTCACGATACGCAAATCTACATTTCTTCAAATTGAGTTTTAGTCCCGCTCTACTTAAAACTCGCAAAACATCCGATAATATTTGCAAATGGGCTTCAAACGTTTCCGTAGCAATGCTTATGTCATCCAAGTTTACTACAATTTTCCCCGCGTCGATAAATTCCCTCAAAATTTTGTTAATAAAGCGCTGAAATACTGCACCAGCGTTTTTAAGGCCGAAAGGCATATAACAGTACTCAAATTGCCCTAAAGGAGTTACAAATGCTGTGTATTTGACTGAATCCTCATGCATCGGTACCTGATGGAAACTATTTTCTAAATCGAGGGTTGAAAAATATTTCTTGTTACCTAAATAGTCCAGACAATCTTCAATTATTGGCAAGGGATAGTTATCTTTCAAAGTAATTTTATTTAACGCTCTATAGTCAATACACATTCGTAACTCCCCATTTTTTCTTTTAACTAACACTATGGGGGAGGCATAAGGTGAATCACTGGGCCGTATAATGCCCTTTTGTAGAAGCTCATTCAGTTTCATTTTTACTTCGGACCGCTCTCGGTACGAAAGTCGCCTAGGGCCGCAATAGATAGGCACGTCATTCACCAACCTAATTTTCATACAGTAGTCCGTTGACTCTGGGGTATTATTTAATTTGCTTAAATAATCGTTCTCTACAACCGACTTAAGGGTGTATGCTTTTTCCACACTTAAATTTTCACCGATATTTACATTTTCATCGGACACTACGCTAAGGATTTCCATTACTTCCTCACATTCATTATTTTCCTCCGTAATCTCTAACTCGCTAAGGTTTTTAATACCACGTCCCACATATTCAGAAACAGTTGTGTTTTTCTCATCTAAATATTCGACTTTACTTGAAAATTTGTCCCACATCTCGTCGGAACTTTTTTTATTATTTCTTATATCAAATGGTAAAATGCTAAATAAATCATTATTTGTGGCTGGAATCTCAGGGTACTTGTACAATCAAACAACATAAGCGCACTGTGTATTTTGTTGTCAAAGTATTTATTTACATTTTCCGAATTCATTTTCAATATTTCATTTTTATTATAACTAATCTTTACGCGACATAAATGTATATTTAATTTTAAAAGTAAATCACGTCCTATTAATAATGGTACTACAGCTTCTTCGTCTGGTAAAACAAACAAAGTATGTATTACACTTTTATTTCCAAAAAAAAATTCACATTCGATACGACCTTCCATTTTTATAATTTTGTTTCCTACGCCCCGAAAAGAAGACACAATTTCATCATCATCAATTTGGACCGGAACTAACGATTTTTTAATGCAGCTAATAGGGCTACCGGTATCAAATAAAGAAAAAAAACGTATAACATCGGTGCGCTTATTTTGTTTTTTAATGAAGGCAACACTTACCATTTGGAATGCATCCATACGCTCTTTGCTGTCGGCGTCAACCACTGCGGCAGTAATATTCTTCTTCTTCGGGCAGTTTTGATGGTAGTGTCCTAGTTCGGCGCATACAAAACACGAATTTGGTGGACGTTTTGGTTTCTGGCACTGGCTTTGATAATGGCCGTATTGCGAGCAATTGTAACATCGGACTGCGGCTTCGGACAACTTAGCGGCACTATTTTCAGTGGATACCGCGGGTTTTTGTTTGCTACCAGCGGTCTTCGTAATTACATCTCGTGACTGCTGTCGACGGTACTCATAGCGATCCATTCGGCGCACTAAATCGTCTATGCCGTTTGCCCCATATAGCAAATTTATTGCGTTACTGTTATCAGGGATCCCGTCAATAATACTATCCACTAGTTCCTGCTCAGAGATATCAGCCATAGCTGCAATTGACTGCATGGTTACAACGTAGCTAAGGCAGGACTCACTCGCTTTTAATTTTCTGACTTGTAGCTGGCGGTAGACTTCTTGCCGAGAGACTGTTCGCTTAAACATTTTAATTAAGCACAATTTCAAGTCAGCATATTCTAAAAGTCCCCGATTAATAATATATTTTTTAGCTGTGCCCTCCAACCTGCGGCGGATAGCTACACATTTCTCCTTGTCTGTGAACTTACTAGTATAGTCCTCGAACTCTATGAACCACTTGTTTACGTCTTGATGGTCATCGCCACTAAACAGTGGAACGGCAGCATCCAGTTCGAGCATATCGATTCGACGTACAACTGGTTGTGAGCGGTATCCTGATTCTAGGGCTCTGATTTGTTCTTTTAATTGCAACATCTCCAATCGAAGTTTTAAATTTTTAAGTTCTTCTTCCGCGGACATTGTGGCAGAGGGTTCTGCGGTAGCACTTTTGGCACGGGAAATGTTTAGCATCTGGTTTGCTGCAGTTACACTCGCAGTGGGCGTCTTTGCAGCAGCTAAATTGACAGCAGTTGTATTTGTTGCAGTTAAATTTACTTCGGGGGCATCGGGCACGTTGGCATCAGTTTCATTCATATTATTTTCGGCAAACAAAATGGCAGCAGTAATAGTGTTAGCATCGGTCAATTCTACATCAGGTACATTATTATTTTGCGGAAGAATTTTTTGCTGTTCATCATTGTTTTCTGCTGTATACACATCAAGGGTTGTGTCAATGTTGGCGACTATATTATTGGCATTAATGTTTACGGATGCACTTTCCTGTAGGAGCTCATTGTCGTCACCTACATCATCTGTGGCATCCCATTCAGTTGCAAGCGCAGCAGCGCCACCGGTTTCATCCTTTGCCAATGCCTCATATAGAGCACGCAACTGGCTAAGTGTGGCTGATGGTGGAAAATCAATACCGGCTTTGGTCAAGGTCTCCATCAACCAATGGCGGCTTGGTCTCAAATCCATCACTTTAAATCGTTGGCAATCCTTAGATTTTGTTGAATTTCTTTTTTAAAATATTCAGTTGCACCCCACACCTGATATTGTAATGGTTGTATTTATAACTTTTATTATATTTTTGTACAAGAATATTGGGTTACAAAAATAACACGACCTTGCCTTACAAAGTTTTATTTTACAAGAAAGTCTTTTACACCGGAAATGCATAAGCCGGTTGCATTCCTTGGCTGTCAAAAACATATGATGATCATGAGTCTATTTGGAGATGCCAGATTGCATATCACTACAATAGTAAATTTTTCTATAGAAAATTTTCGATAGTAAATTTTTCTATAGAAAATTTTCGATAGTAAGTATTTCTATACAAAATTTTCGATAGTAAATTTTTCTATACAAAATTTTCGATAGTATATTTTTCTATAGAAAATTTTCGATAGTAAATTTTTCTATAGAAAATTTTCGATAGTAAATTTTTCTATAGAAAATTTTCGATAGTAAATTTTTCTATAGAAAATTTTCGATAGTAAATTTTTCTATAGAAAATTTTCGATAGTAAATTTTTCTATAGAAAATTTTCGATAGTAAATTTTTCTATAGAAAATTTTCGATAGTAAATTTTTCTATAGAAAATTTTCGATAGTAAATTTTTCTATAGAAAATTTTCGATAGTAAATTTTTCTATAGAAAATTTTCGATAGTAAATTTTTCTATAGAAAATTTTCGATAGTAAATTTTTCTATAGAAAATTTTCGATAGTAAATTTTTCTATAGAAAATTTTCGATAGTAAATTTTCTATAGAAAATTTTCTATAGTAAATTTTTCTATAGAAAATTTTCGATAGTAAATTTTTCTATAGAAAATTTTCGATAGTAAATTTTTCTATAGAAAATTTTCGATAGTAAATTTTTCTATAGAAAATTTTCGATAGTAAATTTTTCTATAGAAAATTTTCGATAGTAAATTTTTCTATAGAAAATTTTCGATAGTAAATTTTTCTATAGAAAATTTTCGATAGTAAATTTTTCTATAGAAAATTTTCGATAGTAAATTTTTCTATAGAAAATTTTCGATAGTAAATTTTTCTATAGAAAATTTTCGATAGTAAATTTTTCTATAGAAAATTTTCGATAGTAAATTTTTCTATAGAAAATTTTCGATAGTAAATTTTTCTATAGAAAATTTTCGATAGTAAATTTTTCTATAGAAAATTTTCGATAGTAAATTTTTCTATAGAAAATTTTCGATAGTAAATTTTTCTATAGAAAATTTTCGATAGTAAATTTTTCTATAGAAAATTTTCGATAGTAAATTTTTTCTATAGAAAATTTTCGATAGTAAATTTTTCTATAGAAAATTTCGATAGTAAATTTTTCTATAGAAAATTTTCGATAGTAAATTTTTCTATAGAAAATTTTCGATAGTAAATTTTTCTATAGAAAATTTTCTATAGTAAATTTTTCTATAGAAAATTTTCGATAGTAAATTTTTCTATAGAAAATTTTCGATAGTAAATTTTTCTATAGAAAATTTTCGATAGTAAATTTTTCTATAGAAAATTTTCGATACTAAATTTTTCTATAGAAAATTTTCGATAGTAAATTTTTCTATAGTAAAATTTTCGATAATAAATTTTTCTATAGAAAATTTCGATAGTAAATTTTTCTATAGAAAATTTTCGATAGTAAATTTTTCTATAGAAAATTTCGATAGTAAATTTTTCTATAGAAAATTTTCGATACTAAATTTTTCTATAGAAAATTTTCGATAGTAAATTTTTCTATAGAAAATTTTCGATAATAAATTTTTCTATACAAAATTTCGATAGTAAATTTTTCTATAGAAAATTTTCGATAGTAAATTTTTCTATAGAAAATTTTCGATAGTAAATTTTTCTATAGAAAATTTTCGATAGTAAATTTTTCTATAGAAAATTTTCGATAGTAAATTTTTCTATAGAAAATTTTCGATAGTAAATTTTTCTATAGAAAATTTTCGATAGTAAATTTTTCTATAGAAAATTTTCGATAGTAAATTTTTCTATAGAAAATTTTCGATAGTAAATTATTCTATAGAAAATTTTCGATAGTAAATTATTCTATAGAAAATTTTCGATAGTAAATTATTCTATAGAAAATTTTCGATAGTAAATTTTTCTATAGAAAATTTTCGATAGTAAATTTTTCTATAGAAAATTTTCGATAGTAAATTTTTCTATAGAAAATTTTCGATAGTAAATTTTTCTATAGAAAATTTTCGATAGTAAATTTTTCTATAGAAAATGTTCGATAGTAAATTTTTCTATAGAAAATTTTCGATAGTAAATTTTTCTATAGAAAATTTTCGATAGTAAATTTTTCTATAGAAAATTTTCGATAGTAAATTTTTCTATAGAAAATTTTCGATAGTAAATTTTTCTATAGAAAATTTTCGATAGTAAATTTTTCTATAGAAAATTTTCGATAGTAAATTTTTCTATAGAAAATTTTCGATAGTAAATTTTTCTATAGAAAATTTTCGATAGTAAATTTTTCTATAGAAAATTTTCGATAGTAAATTTTTCTATAGAAAATTTTCGATAGTAAATTTTTCTATAGAAAATTTTCGATAGTAAATTTTTCTATAGAAAATTTTCGATAGTAAATTTTTCTATAGAAAATTTTCGATAGTAAATTTTTCTATAGAAAATTTTCGATAGTAAATTTTTCTATAGAAAATTTTCGATAGTAAATTTTTCTATAGAAAATTTTCGATAGTAAATTTTTCTATAGAAAATTTTCGATAGTAAATTTTTCTATAGAAAATTTTCGATAGTAAATTTTTCTATAGAAAATTTTCGATAGTAAATTTTTCTATAGAAAATTTTCGATAGTAAATTTTTCTATAGAAAATTTTCGATAGTAAATTTTTCTATAGAAAATTTTCGATAGTAAATTTTTCTATAGAAAATTTTCGATAGTAAATTTTCTATAGAAAATTTTCGATAGTAAATTTTTCTATAGAAAATTTTCGATAGTAAATTTTTCTATAGAAAATTTTCGATAGTAAATTTTTCTATAGAAAATTTTCGATAGTAAATTTTTCTATAGAAAATTTTCGATAGTAAATTTTTCTATAGAAAATTTTCGATAGTAAATTTTTCTATAGAAAATTTTCGATAGTAAATTTTTCTATAGAAAATTTTCTATAGTAAATTTTTCTATAGAAAATTTTCGATAGTAAATTTTTCTATAGAAAATTTTCGATAGTAAATTTTTCTATAGAAAATTTTCGATAGTAAATTTTTCTATAGAAAATTTTCGATACTAAATTTTTCTATAGAAAATTTTCGATAGTAAATTTTTCTATAGTAAAATTTTCGATAATAAATTTTTCTATAGAAAATTTCGATAGTAAATTTTTCTATAGAAAATTTTCGATAGTAAATTTTTCTATAGAAAATTTCGATAGTAAATTTTTCTATAGAAAATTTTCGATACTAAATTTTTCTATAGAAAATTTTCGATAGTAAATTTTTCTATAGAAAATTTTCGATAATAAATTTTTCTATAGAAAATTTCGATAGTAAATTTTTCTATAGAAAATTTTCGATAGTAAAATTTTTCTATAGAAAATTTTCGATAGTAAATTTTTCTATAGAAAATTTTCGATAGTAAATTTTTCTATAGAAAATTTTCGATAGTAAATTTTTCTATAGAAAATTTTCGATAGTAAATTTTTCTATAGAAAATTTTCGATAGTAAATTTTTCTATAGAAAATTTTCGATAGTAAATTTTTCTATAGAAAATTTTCGATAGTAAATTATTCTATAGAAAATTTTCGATAGTAAATTATTCTATAGAAAATTTTCGATAGTAAATTATTCTATAGAAAATTTTCGATAGTAAATTTTTCTATAGAAAATTTTCGATAGTAAATTTTTCTATAGAAAATTTTCGATAGTAAATTTTTCTATAGAAAATTTTCGATAGTAAATTTTTCTATAGAAAATTTTCGATAGTAAATTTTTCTATAGAAAATGTTCGATAGTAAATTTTTCTATAGAAAATTTTCGATAGTAAATTTTTCTATAGAAAATTTTCGATAGTAAATTTTTCTATAGAAAATTTTCGATAGTAAATTTTTCTATAGAAAATTTTCGATAGTAAATTTTTCTATAGAAAATTTTCGATAGTAAATTTTTCTATAGAAAATTTTCGATAGTAAATTTTTCTATAGAAAATTTTCGATAGTAAATTTTTCTATAGAAATTTTCGATAGTAAATTTTTCTATAGAAAATTTTCGATAGTAAATTTTTCTATAGAAAATTTTCGATAGTAAATTTTTCTATAGAAAATTTTCGATAGTAAATTTTTCTATAGAAAATTTTCGATAGTAAATTTTTCTATAGAAAATTTTCGATAGTAAATTTTTCTATAGAAAATTTTCGATAGTAAATTTTTCTATAGAAAATTTTCGATAGTAAATTTTTCTATAGAAAATTTTCGATAGTAAATTTTTCTATAGAAAATTTTCGATAGTAAATTTTTCTATAGAAAATTTTCGATAGTAAATTTTTCTATAGAAAATTTTCGATAGTAAATTTTTCTATAGAAAATTTTCGATAGTAAATTTTTCTATAGAAAATTTTCGATAGTAAATTTTTCTATAGAAAATTTTCGATAGTAAATTTTTCTATAGAAAATTTTCGATAGTAAATTTTTCTATAGAAAATTTTCGATAGTAAATTTTTCTATAGTAAAATTTTCGATAATAAATTTTTCTATAGAAAATTTCGATAGTAAATTTTTTCTATAGAAAATTTTCGATGGTAAATTTTTCTATAGAAAATTTTCGATAGTAAATTTTTCTATAGAAAATTTTTGATAGTAAATTTTTCTATAGAAAATTTTCGAAAGTAAATTTTTCTATAGAAAATTTTCGATAGTAAATTTTTCTATAGAAAATTTTCGATAGTAAATTTTTCTATAGAAAATTTTCGATAGTAAATTTTTCTATAGAAAATTTTCGATAGTAAATTTTCGATAGTAAATTTTTCTATAGAAAATTTTCGATAGTAAATTTTTCTATAGAAAATTTTCGATAGTAAATTTTTCTATAGAAAATTTTCGATAGTAAATTTTTCTATAGAAAATTTTCGATAGTAAATTTTTCTATAGAAAATTTTCGATAGTAAATTTTTCTATAGAAAATTTTCGATAGTAAATTTTTCTATAGAAAATTTTCGATAGTAAATTTTTCTATAGAAAATTTTCGATAGTAAATTTTTCTATAGAAAATTTTCGATAGTAAATTTTTCTATAGAAAATTTTCGATAGTAAATTTTTCTATAGAAAATTTTCGATAGTAAATTTTTCTATAGAAAATTTTCGATAGTAAATTTTTCTATAGAAAATTTTCGATAGTAAATTTTTCTATAGAAAATTTTCGATAGTAAATTTTTCTATAGAAAATTTTCGATAGTAAATTTTTCTATAGAAAATTTTCGATAGTAAATTTTTCTATAGAAAATTTTCGATAGTAAATTTTTCTATAGAAAATTTTCGATAGTAAATTTTTCTATAGAAAATTTTCGATAGTAAATTTTTCTATAGAAAATTTTCGATAGTAAATTTTTCTATAGAAAATTTTCGATAGTAAATTTTTCTATAGAAAATTTTCGATAGTAAATTTTTCTATAGAAAATTTTCGATAGTAAATTTTTCTATAGAAAATTTTCGATAGTAAATTTTTCTATAGAAAATTTTCGATAGTAAATTTTTCTATAGAAAATTTTCGATAGTAAATTTTTCTATAGAAAATTTTCGATAGTAAATTTTTCTATAGAAAATTTTCGATAGTAAATTTTTCTATAGAAAATTTTCGATAGTAAATTTTTCTATAGAAAATTTTCGATAGTAAATTTTTCTATAGAAAATTTTCGATAGTAAATTTTTCTATAGAAAATTTTCGATAGTAAATTTTTCTATAGAAAATTTTCGATAGTAAATTTTTCTATAGAAAATTTTCGATAGTAAATTTTTCTATAGAAAATTTTCGATAGTAAATTTTTCTATAGAAAATTTTCGATAGTAAATTTTTCTATAGAAAATTTTCGATAGTAAATTTTTCTATAGAAAATTTTCGATAGTAAATTTTTCTATAGAAAATTTTCGATAGTAAATTTTTCTATAGAAAATTTTCGATAGTAAATTTTTCTATAGAAAATTTTCGATAGTAAATTTTTCTATAGAAAATTTTCGATAGTAAATTTTTCTATAGAAAATTTTCGATAGTAAATTTTTCTATAGAAAATTTTCGATAGTAAATTTTTCTATAGAAAATTTCGATAGTAAATTTTTCTATAGAAAATTTTCGATAGTAAATTTTTCTATAGAAAATTTTCGATAGTAAATTTTTCTATAGAAAATTTTCGATAGTAAATTTTTCTATAGAAAATTTTCGATAGTAAATTTTTCTATAGAAAATTTTCGATAGTAAATTTTTCTATAGAAAATTTTCGATAGTAAATTTTTCTATAGAAAATTTTCGATAGTAAATTTTTCTATAGAAAATTTTCGATAGTAAATTTTTCTATAGAAAATTTTCGATAGTAAATTTTTCTATAGAAAATTTTCGATAGTAAATTTTTCTATAGAAAATTTTCGATAGTAAATTTTTCTATAGAAAATTTTCGATAGTAAATTTTTCTATAGAAAATTTTCGATAGTAAATTTTTCTATAGAAAATTTTCGATAGTAAATTTTTCTATAGAAAATTTTCGATAGTAAATTTTTCTATAGAAAATTTTCGATAGTAAATTTTTCTATAGAAAATTTTCGATAGTAAATTTTTCTATAGAAAATTTTCGATAGTAAATTTTTCTATAGAAAATTTTCGATAGTAAATTTTTCTATAGAAAATTTTCGATAGTAAATTTTTTCTATAGAAAATTTTCGATAGTAAATTTTTCTATAGAAAATTTTCGATAGTAAATTTTTCTATAGAAAATTTTCGATAGTAAATTTTTCTATAGAAAATTTTCGATAGTAAATTTTTCTATAGAAAATTTTCGATAGTAAATTTTTCTATAGAAAATTTTCGATAGTAAATTTTTCTATAGAAAATTTTCGATAGTAAATTTTTCTATAGAAAATTTTCGATAGTAAATTTTTCTATAGAAAATTTTCGATAGTAAATTTTTCTATAGAAAATTTTCGATAGTAAATTTTTCTATAGAAAATTTTCGATAGTAAATTTTTCTATAGAAAATTTTCGATAGTAAATTTTTCTATAGAAAATTTTCGATAGTAAATTTTTCTATAGAAAATTTTCGATAGTAAATTTTTCTATAGAAAATTTTCGATAGTAAATTTTTCTATAGAAAATTTTCGATAGTAAATTTTTCTATAGAAAATTTTCGATAGTAAATTTTTCTATAGAAAATTTTTGATAGTAAATTTTTCTATAGAAAATTTTCGATAGTAAATTTTTCTATAGAAAATTTTCGATAGTAAATTTTTCTATAGAAAATTTTTGATAGTAAATTTTTCTATAGAAAATTTTCGATAGTAAATTTTTCTATAGAAAATTTTCGATAGTAAATTTTTCTATAGAAAATTTTCGATAGTAAATTTTTCTATAGAAAATTTTCGATAATAAATTTTTCTATAGAAAATTTCGATAGTAAATTTTTCTATAGAAAATTTTCGATAGTAAATTTTTCTATAGAAAATTTCGATAGTAAATTTTTCTATAGAAAATTTTCGATAGTAAATTTTTCTATAGAAAATTTCGATAGTAAATTTTTCTATAGAAAATTTTCGATAGTAAATTTTTCTATAGAAAATTTTCGATAGTAAATTTTTCTATAGAAAATTTTCGATAGTAAATTTTTCTATAGAAAATTTTCGATAGTAAATTTTTCTATAGAAAATTTTCGATAGTAAATTTTTCTATAGAAAATTTTCGATAGTAAATTTTTCTATAGAAAATTTTCGATAGTAAATTTTTCTATAGAAAATTTTCGATAGTAAATTTTTCTATAGAAAATTTTCGATAGTAAATTTTTCTATAGAAAATTTTCGATAGTAAATTTTTCTATAGAAAATTTTCGATAGTAAATTTTTCTATAGAAAATTTCGATAGTAAATTTTTCTATAGAAAATTTTCGATAGTAAATTTTTCTATAGAAAATTTTCGATAGTAAATTTTTCTATAGAAAATTTTCGATAGTAAATTTTTCTATAGAAAATTTTCGATAGTAAATTTTTCTATAGAAAATTTTCGATAGTAAATTTTTCTATAGAAAATTTTCGATAGTAAATTTTTCTATAGAAAATTTTCGATAGTAAATTTTTCTATAGAAAATTTTCGATAGTACATTTTTCTATAGAAAATTTTCGATAGTAAATTTTTCTATAGAAAATTTTCGATAGTAAATTTTTCTATAGAAAATTTTCGATAGTAAATTTTTCTATAGAAAATTTTCGATAGTAAATTTTTCTATAGAAAATTTTTGATAGTAAATTTTTCTATAGAAAATTTTCGATAGTAAATTTTTCTATAGAAAATTTTCGATAGTAAATTTTTCTATAGAAAATTTTTGATAGTAAATTTTTCTATAGAAAATTTTCGATAGTAAATTTTTCTATAGAAAATTTTCGATAGTAAATTTTTCTATAGAAAATTTTCGATAGTAAATTTTTCTATAGAAAATTTTCGATAGTAAATTTTTCTATAGAAAATTTTCGATAGTAAATTTTTCTATAGAAAATTTTCGATAGTAAATTTTTCTATAGAAAATTTTCGATAGTAAATTTTTCTATAGAAAATTTTCGATAGTAAATTTTTCTATAGAAAATTTTCGATAGTAAATTTTTCTATAGAAAATTTTCGATAGTAAATTTTTCTATAGAAAATTTTCGATAGTAAATTTTTCTATAGAAAATTTTCGATAGTAAATTTTTCTATAGAAAATTTTCGATAGTAAATTTTTCTATAGAAAATTTTCGATAGTAAATTTTTCTATAGAAAATTTTCGATAGTAAATTTTTCTATAGAAAATTTTCGATAGTAAATTTTTCTATAGAAAATTTTCGATAGTAAAATTTTCTATAGAAAATTTTCGATAGTAAATTTTTCTATAGAAAATTTTCGATAGTAAATTTTTCTATAGAAAATTTTCGATAGTAAATTTTTCTATAGAAAATTTTCGATAGTAAATTTTTCTATAGAAAATTTTCGATAGTAAATTTTTCTATAGAAAATTTTCGATAGTAAATTTTTCTATAGAAAATTTTCGATAGTAAATTTTTCTATAGAAAATTTTCGATAGTAAATTTTTCTATAGAAAATTTTCGATAGTAAATTTTTCTATAGAAAATTTTCGATAGTAAATTTTTCTATAGAAAATTTTCGATAGTAAATTTTTTTCTATAGAAAATTTTCGATAGTAAATTTTTCTATAGAAAATTTTCGATAGTAAATTTTTCTATAGAAAATTTTCGATAGTAAATTTTTCTATAGAAAATTTTCGATAGTAAATTTTTCTATAGAAAATTTTCGATAGTAAATTTTTCTATAGAAAATTTTCGATAGTAAATTTTTCTATAGAAAATTTTCGATAGTAAATTTTTCTATAGAAAATTTTCGATAGTAAATTTTTCTATAGAAAATTTTCGATAGTAAATTTTTCTATAGAAAATTTTCGATAGTAAATTTTTCTATAGAAAATTTTCGATAGTAAATTTTTCTATAGAAAATTTTCAATAGTAAATTTTTGTATAGAAAATTTTCGATAGTAAATTTTTGTATAGAAAATTTTCAATAGTAAATTTTTGTATAGAAAATTTTCAATAGTAAATTTTTCTATAGAAAATTTTCGATAGTAAATTTTTCTATAGAAAATTTTCGATAGTAAATTTTTCTATAGAAAATTTTCGATAGTAAATTTTTCTATAGAAAATTTTCGATAGTAAATTTTTCTATAGAAAATTTTCGATAGTAAATTTTTCTATAGAAAATTTTCGATAGTAAATTTTTCTATAGAAAATTTTCGATAGTAAATTTTTCTATAGAAAATTTTCGATAGTAAATTTTTCTATAGAAAATTTTCGATAGTAAATTTTTCTATAGAAAATTTTCGATAGTAAATTTTTCTATAGAAAATTTTCGATAGTAAATTTTTCTATAGAAAATTTTCGATAGTAAATTTTTCTATAGAAAATTTTCGATAGTAAATTTTTCTATAGAAAATTTTCGATAGTAAATTTTTGTATAGAAAATTTTCGATAGTAAATTTTTGTATAGAAAATTTTCAATAGTAAATTTTTGTATAGAAAATTTTCAATAGTAAATTTTTGTATAGAAAATTTTCAATAGTAAATTTTTGTATAGAAAATTTTCAATAGTAAATTTTTGTATAGAAAATTTTCAATAGTAAATTTTTCTATAGAAAATTTTCGATAGTAAATTTTTCTATAGAAAATTTTCAATAGTAAATTTTTCTATAGAAAATTTTCGATAGTAAATTTTTCTATAGAAAATTTTCGATAGTAAATTTTTCTATAGAAAATTTTCGATAGTAAATTTTTCTATAGAAAATTTTCGATAGTAAATTTTTCTATAGAAAATTTTCGATAGTAAATTTTTCTATAGAAAATTTTCGATAGTAAATTTTTCTATAGAAAATTTTCGATAGTAAATTTTTCTATAGAAAATTTTCGATAGTAAATTTTTCTATAGAAAATTTTCGATAGTAAATTTTTCTATAGAAAATTTTCGATAGTAAATTTTTCTATAGAAAATTTTCGATAGTAAATTTTTCTATAGAAAATTTTCGATAGTAAATTTTTCTATAGAAAATTTTCGATAGTAAATTTTTCTATAGAAAATTTTCGATAGTAAATTTTTCTATAGAAAATTTTCGATAGTAAATTTTTCTATAGAAAATTTTCGATAGTAAATTTTTCTATAGAAAATTTTCGATAGTAAATTTTTCTATAGAAAATTTTCGATAGTAAATTTTTCTATAGAAAATTTTCGATAGTAAATTTTTCTATAGAAAATTTTCGATAGTAAATTTTTCTATAGAAAATTTTCGATAGTAAATTTTTCTATAGAAAATTTTCGATAGTAAATTTTTCTATAGAAAATTTTCGATAGTAAATTTTTCTATAGAAAATTTTCGATAGTAAATTTTTCTATAGAAAATTTTCGATACTAAATTTTTCTATAGAAAATTTTCGATAGTAAATTTTTCTATAGAAAATTTTCGATAGTAAATTTTTCTATAGAAAATTTTCGATAGTAAATTTTTCTATAGAAAATTTTCGATAGTAAATTTTTCTATAGAAAATTTTCGATAGTAAATTTTTCTATAGAAAATTTTCGATAGTAAATTTTTCTATAGAAAATTTTCGATAGTAAATTTTTCTATAGAAAATTTTCGATAGTAAATTTTTCTATAGAAAATTTTCGATAGTAAATTTTTCTATAGAAAATTTTCGATAGTAAATTTTTCTATAGAAAATTTTCGATAGTAAATTTTTCTATAGAAAATTTTCGATAGTAAATTTTTCTATAGAAAATTTTCGATAGTAAATTTTTCTATAGAAAATTTTCGATAGTAAATTTTTCTATAGAAAATTTTCGATAGTAAATTTTTCTATAGAAAATTTTCGAAAGTAAATTTTTCTATAGAAAATTTTCGATAGTAAATTTTTCTATAGAAAATTTTCGATAGTAAATTTTTCTATAGAAAATTTTCGATAGTAAATTTTTCTATAGAAAATTTTCGATAGTAAATTTTTCTATAGAAAATTTTCGATAGTAAATTTTTCTATAGAAAATTTTCGATAGTAAATTTTTCTATAGAAAATTTTCGATAGTAAATTTTTCTATAGAAAATTTTCGATAGTAAATTTTTCTATAGAAAATTTTCGATAGTAAATTTTTCTATAGAAAATTTTCGATAGTAAATTTTTCTATAGAAAATTTTCGATAGTAAATTTTTCTATAGAAAATTTTCGATAGTAAATTTTTCTATAGAAAATTTTCGATAGTAAATTATTCTATAGAAAATTTTCGATAGTAAATTTTTCTATAGAAAATTTTCGATAGTAAATTTTTCTATAGAAAATTTTCGATAGTAAATTTTTCTATAGAAAATTTTCGATAGTAAATTTTTCTATAGAAAATTTTCGATAGTAAATTTTTCTATAGAAAATTTTCGATAGTAAATTTTTCTATAGAAAATTTTCGATAGTAAATTTTTCTATAGAAAATTTTCGATAGTAAATTTTTCTATAGAAAATTTTCGATAGTAAATTTTTCTATAGAAAATTTTCGATAGTAAATTTTTCTATAGAAAATTTTCGATAGTAAATTTTTCTATAGAAAATTTTCGATAGTAAATTTTTCTATAGAAAATTTTCGATAGTAAATTTTTCTATAGAAAATTTTCGATAGTAAATTTTTCTATAGAAAATTTTCGATAGTAAATTTTTCTATAGAAAATTTTCGATAGTAAATTTTTCTATAGAAAATTTTCGATAGTAAATTTTTCTATAGAAAATTTTCGATAGTAAATTTTTCTATAGAAAATTTTCGATAGTAAATTTTTCTATAGAAAATTTTCGATAGTAAATTTTTCTATAGAAAATTTTCGATAGTAAATTTTTCTATAGAAAATTTTCGATAGTAAATTTTTCTATAGAAAATTTTCGATAGTAAATTTTTCTATAGAAAATTTTCTATAGTAAATTTTTCTATAGAAAATTTTCGATAGTAAATTTTTCTATAGAAAATTTTCGATAGTAAATTTTTCTATAGAAAATTTTCGATAGTAAATTTTTCTATAGAAAATTTTCGATAGTAAATTTTTCTATAGAAAATTTTTGATAGTAAATTTTTCTATAGAAAATTTTCGATAGTAAATTTTTCTATAGAAAATTTTCGATAGTAAATTTTTCTATAGAAAATTTTCGATAGTAAATTTTTCTATAGAAAATTTTCGATAGTAAATTTTTCTATAGAAAATTTTCGATAGTAAATTTTTCTATAGAAAATTTTCGATAGTAAATTTTTCTATAGAAAATTTTTGATAGTAAATTTTTCTATAGAAAATTTTCGATAGTAAATTTTTCTATAGAAAATTTTCGATAGTAAATTTTTCTATAGAAAATTTTCGATAGTAAATTTTTCTATAGAAAATTTTCGATAGTAAATTTTTCTATAGAAAATTTTCGATAGTAAATTTTTCTATAGAAAATTTTCGATAGTAAATTTTTCTATAGAAAATTTTCGATAGTAAATTTTTCTATAGAAAATTTTCGATAGTAAATTTTTCTATAGAAAATTTTCGATAGTAAATTTTTCTATAGAAAATTTTCGATAGTAAATTTTTCTATAGAAAATTTTCGATAGTAAATTTTTCTATAGAAAATTTTCGATAGTAAATTTTTCTATAGAAAATTTTCGATAGTAAATTTTTCTATAGAAAATTTTCGATAGTAAATTTTTCTATAGAAAATTTTCGATAGTAAATTTTTCTATAGAAAATTTTCGATAGTAAATTTTTCTATAGAAAATTTTCGATAGTAAATTTTCGATAGTAAATTTTTCTATAGAAAATTTTCGATAGTAAATTTTTCTATAGAAAATTTTCGATAGTAAATTTTTGTATAGAAAATTTTCGATAGTAAATTTTTGTATAGAAAATTTTCGATAGTAAATTTTTGTATAGAAAATTTTCGATAGTAAATTTTTGTATAGAAAATTTTCGATAGTAAATTTTTCTATAGAAAATTTTCGATAGTAAATTTTTCTATAGAAAATTTTCGATAGTAAATTTTTGTATAGAAAATTTTCGATAGTAAATTTTTGTATAGAAAATTTTCGATAGTAAATTTTTCTATAGAAAATTTTCGATAGTAAATTTTTGTATAGAAAATTTTCGATAGTAAATTTTTCTATAGAAAATTTTCGATAGTAAATTTTTCTATAGAAAAATTTCGATAGTAAATTTTTCTATAGAAAATTTTCGATAGTAAATTTTTCTATAGAAAATTTTCGATAGTAAATTTTTCTATAGAAAATTTTCGATAGTAAATTTTTCTATAGAAAATTTTCGATAGTAAATTTTTCTATAGAAAATTTTCGATAGTAAATTTTTCTATAGAAAATTTTCGATGGTAAATTTTTCTATAGAAAATTTTCGATAGTAAATTTTTCTATAGAAAATTTTCGATAGTAAATTTTTCTATAGAAAATTTTCGATAGTAAATTTTTCTATAGAAAATTTTCGATAGTAAATTTTTCTATAGAAAATTTTCGATAGTAAATTTTTCTATAGAAAATTTTCGATAGTAAATTTTTCTATAGAAAATTTTCGATAGTAAATTTTTCTATAGAAAATTTTCGATAGTAAATTTTTCTATAGAAAATTTTCGATAGTAAATTTTTCTATAGAAAATTTTCGATAGTAAATTTTTCTATAGAAAATTTTCGATAGTAAATTTTTCTATAGAAAATTTTCGATAGTAAATTTTTCTATAGAAAATTTTCGATAGTAAATTTTCGATAGTAAATTTTTCTATAGAAAATTTTCGATAGTAAATTTTTGTATAGAAAATTTTCGATAGTAAATTTTTGTATAGAAAATTTTCGATAGTAAATTTTTCTATAGAAAATTTTCGATAGTAAATTTTTCTATAGAAAATTTTCGATAGTAAATTTTTCTATAGAAAATTTTCGATAGTAAATTTTTCTATAGAAAATTTTCGATAGTAAATTTTTCTATAGAAAATTTTCGATAGTAAATTTTTCTATAGAAAATTTTCGATAGTAAATTTTTGTATAGAAAATTTTCGATAGTAAATTTTTGTATAGAAAATTTTCGATAGTAAATTTTTCTATAGAAAATTTTCGATAGTAAATTTTTCTATAGAAAATTTTCGATAGTAAATTTTTCTATAGAAAATTTTCGATAGTAAATTTTTCTATAGAAAATTTTCGATAGTAAATTTTTCTATAGAAAATTTTCGATAGTAAATTTTTCTATAGAAAATTTTCGTAAATTTTTCTATAGAAAATTTTCGATAGTAAATTTTTGTATAGAAAATTTTCGATAGTAAATTTTTCTATAGAAAATTTTCGATAGTAAATTTTTCTATAGAAAATTTTCCATAGTAAATTTTTCTATAGAAAATTTTCGATAGTAAATTTTCGATAGTAAATTTTTCTATAGAAAATTTTCGATAGTAAATTTTTCTATAGAAAATTTTCGATAGTAAATTTTTCTATAGAAAATTTTCGATAGTAAATTTTTGTATAGAAAATTTTCGATAGTAAATTTTTGTATAGAAAATTTTCGATAGTCAATAAAAAACTGACTGATACTTCTGTTGAAAATTCTGAGATTTTTTGTTAGATACAAGTGAGCAAGAATTTTTTCTCAAGTGTCTTATTCTGATATATTTGAAGGTCAAAATGTACCAAAAAAAAAAAAGGACAAAGTGTAGTTGTAGGGTATAAAAATAAACCAAAGAATCAATATGTTTGTTATTTTGTTATCGACCTCAAAAGTAAGCCCCCTGGTTTTTCCATACGGCCACAGATATTATCAAAGTTGTTGTCATCATTAGCTGAAAACATTTATTTTTTTTATTGTTTCTTTGTACTTGCTTAAAAAAAGTATTATTTTTCCAATTTTTTTTTTTTTAGCTTTTAGAATTTAAAATTTTCTCTTCATTTGTTTTGTTAATAATATGTCAAGATTAGTTGTGCTGTTTAGTTGTTTTCTTGAACTTTATTTCTTTAGTTGTTCGCTTTTTTATCCTTCATTGAACTTCATTTTCCAATTTCAGGATTTGGTATTGTTGTTCTTTTTTTCATGACATTATTCATCACAAAACACTCTATTACAAACTTACACTCTAAAAAAACGGAAAAACCAAATAAGAAATGTTTGGTTATTCAAAAAATCAAATTTGTATACCCTCCTTCTGTGAATGGTTTAAATAAATTTGTTAATCGGTTTGCAACAATTCAAAATATCGGTCTGAGTTTATATGTATATTTGCTAGCGTGCGCAGAGCATTTCGTTGCCCATATTGCTAAATACCGTAAAACTTAATAACACTGTGCTACAGTGAAAAAATACTTCTGATGTGACATAGTATAGGTTGTTGGTCTTGTCGAGTAGATCACAAAAATGACCATTAAACTTGCCAGACACCCTCAAATTTTAAAGTTATTGTCAAAAAACGTTTTTTTGGGAGTTTTCTCACTAAACCTTGTGTAATTCAGAAAATTTTCAACCGATTTTAAATTTTTAAACGGTTTTGGATAGAAGAAGAATAGGGCTTTCCATGTGTGTGAATTGGTCTATAGTTTAGACTCAATATACACATAAGAAAGATATCTATTAATTTTTTCAATAAAATCTAATTTTTTTCTATTTTTTTTAAATTTTTTGAGTTTATCGATTTTTTTCTGCTATAGTTTATTTAATAAACATCATATTTATAAACGTATTTTTAAAGAAAATTTAATTCTGAATACGATAAGCTTTATCCTAAAAAAATCGGATAACAATTGACAGAGTTGTGATAATTTTTCTAAAAAAGATTTTAGAAAAATTAAGATTTTGTAGGAAATCGCCGTTCAGATAACCCAGACAAAAAAAGAAAATTTATCAAAAGGGGTCATGTACAATATTTTTAAAGGTTTTAGGTGCGCTGAATCCGAATCTGGCCTTTAAATTGCTCTATCTCGTCAGGTTTTTGAGATATTTAACATAAATTTATATATCAAAAACTTAATAAGATAGCGCAATTTCAAAGTCAAATTCGAAGTCAGGAGGCCAAAATCCTTTAAAATAATGATATGCGACCTCTAAGTATGTTCGTTTATTTTTATACTAGTCGTATAGCCTGTCCCTGCCAGGCGGAACACAAAATCACTTTTCTCAATAGTTCTAATAATTTACCAAACTTAATAAAAAATTATGTTTGTGCTTCAAAAATGTAATATTGCTAGATTGAATTACATCAATATATTTCCCAAACTGGAAAAAAATTTAATGAGTATAAAAGGTTTTATTGATAAAATTTTAGAACTAAATTTAGCACGCCAATTTCGTCTCTCCGTCCATAAACCGGATATCAAAAATCCACCGTGTGGATCTGTCCCATGGTAACTCTAATATACATGGCAATTTTTATCTTTCTTTTTATCATGAAGGGTTTTAAAATTAGCAAAGACTATCAATACTTAAAGATATATGAAGTCTCCCTTCTTCTGTTAAACCCTCTCTTAAATTCCCTTTGCTAAGTCCGCCTTCGAACTGGACGTTTGATCAAACCAAAAAAAATCCCTTAAGTTTGATATAAACAAAAAAAAGTGTTGCAGTTTGGCGATTTTCAGACTAAAGCTAGCGTTTTTTTTTCATCTAGCTGTAAAAAAAGTTTTTTTTTTGTGGATTATCGGGAAATCCAATGACTTTTTATTTGCTGAGAATTTGTTTTAAACACTTTTAAAGGTATTTCTTAAATAATATTACCATAATAATTATAAATTGATAAATTTTTTCAAAATTTATTAAGCGCTTTTTCGATATAAAAAGTTAGCATTATTTGTCAAACCAACAATGTTAATTTAACATTATCGTATTTTCCTCGTCTAACAGTTTTCGTACCTTCTGTTAAAAAGTTCCAAAATATTAAGAGCGGGAGACAAAGAGCTTGAAATTAGCTAAAATGTTAAAAACACAATTTTTCCACTTAAATTTTTCCTTATAATTCTCCACTCAGAAAAAAAAACTTACTAAAAAATGGGAAAATTAACTAAATCCAAGGAAAATTGATAATGATTTAGCTCCATTGCCATGTATTCCTACTTTTTAGTCCATATTTTTCTTAAAAATTAGGACAAATTTGAACTAGAAAGTGGGAAAAAATTTCCCGTTTTTTAGTTAAAAAAACATTTTTAATGAGGACATTTTTCCTAAAAATAAGTTAATTTCATATTTTTATTGGTTTATTTATAGAATCGCACAGAATTCTCATTATATACATTTTTTATTTAAAATATAAAAAAAACGTTTGTTTCTTATGCTCAAGTAATAAATTTCATTAGTTTTTAAAGTTAAATTACAACAAAGACTTTGACTTTAACGTTTGTTCCCAGACTATGGGAAACACGCCAAAGCCAAGGCCTTTGTTGCGATTAAAATATTATTTTTTCCCTCACACATACATGTGTAGAAAAAAATTTAAACATTAAATTTATTACTTGTTATACAAGACCAAACTCTCTTTTTCATATACTACAAATAATAAACAAAACGTGAACTACAAGCAAGCATAAAAAAATAATAAATCAACTAAACAATTTCATGTTATGAAAAATTTACTAAACTTGTGGGAAAAACTTCCTCAAATTAAAGAAGATAAATATGATGAACTAATTGGAAGTAAATTACGTCCTAAAACTGAATTTTTTGAACTAAATTTTGTTTTATGAAATATGTCTTAAAAATAAAGATTTTTTTTCATTGATTTAGGGAAAATTTCTTTGGCGGTACACTCATAAAAATTTGTTAGTATTCCTTACAAAAAGGTCTGTTACCATTACTAATATATAAGTATATATATTCCCTTCGATCCTATAAGGAGCATAGGGCCTCAAATATTAAAGCATAGGGCCATTACTAATAAAGTTTTCAATTTGTGCCCGATAACTTTTTCAGTTACCATTACAAACTTTCAATCAATCAATCAATTGCCTTGCTCGTCTTCGGTTGAGTGCGAGCTGCCTCTATACTGGGCATAGGCAGTCTATAACTTGTCTCCATCTTTGTCGATGTGCGGCCAGATCTTTGAGCTCTCCGATGTTGTTGAAGTTGCGTCCAATACTATCTGATATGGAATTTATTTCTTGCATTGTAGATCGTCGCCAGGTGTTCTTTGGCCGACCCCGTTTTCTGCTTCCTTGTGGGTTGTAGATAAGAGCGTAGTTGCAAACTTCTTCAGGCGGCTTGCGTAGGGTGTGACCGATCCAACCAAATTTTCTTTTGCAAACTTCAATGTTAACGTCCCTCACGTCTGTTCTTGTCCACAGTTCTTCATTGGTGATGGTGCGGGGCCAAAATATTTTTAGAATTCTCCGAAGAGATCGGTTAACGAAGACTCGTAGTTTATTTTTTACTGCTTCTGTGACCGACCATGTCTCGCAACCATAAAGCAATACGGATAAAACACAGGCTTTAAATATATTAATCTTCGTTTTTAAACTATAAGAGGTGGAGTTCCAAACCTTGTGTAGTTGTGTAAACGCACCAATGGCTTTTTTTATTCGGCTTTCCACATCTTTTATTGGTCCACCTTCTTCTGTAATTATGCTGCCTAGATATTGGAATTCTTCAACACGTTCAACTGAAGTTTGTAAAAAGTTAAGGGGTTCTACAGATCCGGGGTTAATACGCATTTCTTTTGTTTTTGATTTGTTAATTCTTAGACCAACCTTACTTGATTCTTCTGATATATCATCCAGCTTTCCTTGCATATCACATAGTCTGTGGGAGAGTTCGCACTTGTCATCGGCATAATCAAGTGATTCTAAGCGGGCATCTGGCCTGATGGGATTCCAAACAATTCCGCGTGGTTTTCTTTCATTTACGCGTTTGGAAACAGCGTCCATAACAATTAGAAACAATAGTGGTGGTAGCAAGAAATGGTATTAAATGGCTCGGACATTTGACCTTCGAGAATAACAGAGCATTGGAAACTCTCATAGCTGCTTCGTATTACAGAAATTATCTTTTGTGGAACTCCAAAATTCTTCAGTTCAGCCCAAATACACTCTCTATGAATAGAGTCGAACGCTTTCTCATAATCAATAAAAAGGATATATAACGACGATCGCATTTCTACCGCTTGCTCAATTATAATTCTTAGGGTGTTGATCTGATCGACGCATGATCTACCACTTTGAAAACCTGCTTGTTCGGGGCGCAACTCCTTGTCAACGTGTTTTATCATTCGTTCTAGAATAATCTTCATAAACACTTTCATGACAACACAAAGAATGGTAATGCCTCTCCAGTTGTTGCAGTCTGTTGCATTACCTTTTTTTGGCAATTTAACAATTATGCCCTGCAACCAATCCGTAGGGAATAACTCTAAATTCCATATTTGATGAAACAGTGGATGAAGTATATTTGAAAACATGTTTGGATTTACTTTGAGTATTTCTGCTGTTATATTATCCACACCTGCCGCCTTTCCGTTCTTCAGAGTAATAATGGCATCCAAAATTTCTTGTTTAGATGGTGGGTCAGTTCTTATGGGGAGAATGTTTTGCTGATTTGAATGGGTGATGTGAATACCCTCTCGTTGCACGTTGAGTACACTAATAAAGTGTTCTTTCCATCGTTTTAGTTGGTCATCAACGTTGGTAAGCAATTTTCCATCTAGGCTTTTAACGGGGACTGATTTCTTTTTTATTGAACCTGCTATCTGTTTAGTAATCTATATATATAATTTCCCTATTTGTGTGTTCCTCTTTTTTGTCTATCCAGAGCTTTTTGAAGCCCACTGATGAGCTACAAAGCTGAAAATTGGCATCCATATAGTAAAACACCTGGGGCAGATCCTAACGTAGCCGGATTTTTGATTTTTTGTCTGTGGGCGGAGAAATAAGCGGAAAAGTGGGCGTGGCAAAATTCAATTTTTTGACATTTTTGCTTAATTTAAAGCCCCATAATGACTTAGGAAGCTGAAAATTTCCTAGAATATAGTCTTAACGATGGCGCATATCCCCAAGTAGTCGGATTTAAAATTTTCACAATGTGGGCGGAGAATTGAGGGGAAAAGTGGCGTGGCAAAATTTGGTATTTTTTTACATTTTTACTCCTTTTGAAGCCCCCATGTGACTGAGGAAGCGGAAAATTGCATAGCATTTAGTTCTTACAACGAAGCATATCCTGAAGTAATCGGATTTAAATTTTTAAGACTGTGGAAGGAGAATTATGAGAAAAATGGGGCGTGGCAAAATTGTGTTTTTTAATATTTTAACTAATTTGAAGACCCCCAATCCCATGAAGATGAAAATTTACATTTTTGCTTATTTTAAAGTCCTCTAATGACTTAGGAAGCTAAAAATATAGTCCTATCGATGGAGCATACCCTGAAGTAGTCGAATTTTAAATTTTTGAACTGTCGGCGGAGAATTAAAAGGAAAATGGGTAGTGACAAAATTGGGATTTTTAACATTTTAACTTCTTTGGAAGCCCCCAAAGGAAGCGGAAAATGCGTAGCATATAGTCCTAATGATGTAGTATATCCTAAAGTAATCGGATTTAAAATTTAAAAGCGTGAAAAATTGTGTTTTTTAATATTTTAAATAATTTAAATAGTTTCTCTTATTTTTTGTGTATCCAGCGCCTTTTGAAACTCATTGATGGACTTAAAAGCTTAAAATTGGCATGTATGTATATAGTAAAACACCAGACAGAGATTCTTACAAAGCCGGATTTTTTGCCTGTGGGCGGCGAATTACGGGAAAAAGGGGACTTGGTAAAATGATTTTTTTTTTTTAATTTTAGAGTATTTTTAAGCTCTGTCCCAATGAATTAGGAAGATGAAAATCCTTAACATGTAGTCCTAAATATGAAGCATATTCTAAAGTAGTCCGATTTAACATTTTTGGAATGTAGACGGAGAGTTGAGAGGAAAAAGGGGCAAGGCAATATTGTGTTTAATTTTTTTAATTTAACTAACTTTAAAGCCCTAATGACCTACGCCGCAAATTGGCAAGCATATTGTCCTGACACTGGAGCATATCCTAAAGTAGTCAGACTTAACATTTTTATACTGTGGACGGAGAATTAAGAGGCAAAAGGGGCGTGGAGTATATTACTAACGATGGAGCTTATCCTAAAGTAGTTAGATTTAAAAATTTTGGAATATGGAAGGAGAATTAAGAGAAGAAATGGGCGTGGAAAATTTATGTTTTTACATCTTACCTAATTTAAAAGACACCTTATGACCTTGAACGATGAACATTTTAAAGCATAAAGTATTGACAATGGATCATATCCTTATAAAGTCAGATTTAATATTTAAACTGTGTACCTAGAATTATAAGGTACAATTCAAGTGAAAAAATTGTGTTTTTTAACATTTTAACCATTTTTAAAACCCTTCATGACTAAGAAAGATAAACATTGCCATGTATATAGGAGTGCCCATGGGACAGATACACACGATAAATTTTTGATATCCGGTTTAAGGACGGAGAGACGAAATGGGCGTGCTAAATTTAGTTCTAAAATGTTATCAATAAAACTTTTATCACGCACCTAGCATCTCTCATAAACATTGGCAACATTTTAACAGAAGGTACGAAAACTGTTAGACGAGGAAAATATGTAGAGTATCCAAAACCGGTGGACCGGTTTTTTCATTTTCAAAAGCTCGGCCGGTTTCGGTTTTTATTCAAATTCGGTTTTTCGAAAAACCGGTGTTTTAAGGTCGGTTGAACTGTTTTTTTTTTTTATAAATAACCAATTACATTGGTGTCACTTTGTAATTCTGTGGCAAAAAGCAAAAACTTCATAAGTGTTTTTTAATAATTTTTTTTGAGAGCACTTTTAAGATAAATATTTTAAAACAAAATCACTGTTAATTGACATTTTCAATAAAAAATATGCTGTATATTATTTCAAAAAACATGATGGGGGTTAATATGTAAAGAGTAATTAAATAAAAATAACTAAACAAGATTAACTTAACTCGACTTATGCACTTCTTTCTTTTTGCCTCAGAATTTATAGAAAAAATTGGCAGCGATTTTGGTCCAAAATTTTGAGCTATATTTTGCAAAACAAAAATCGATCGTGAATTTTCAACAAAAATAAAATTTTTTTGAAAATAAGACAAAACTCAACGCAACCAGAACTCGAAAATTGCTTTTTGTTTCTAAAACGTTATTTTAGAATATAAAACCAAACGTTTTTTTTTTATATTTTAGGTTAAGTGAAGTTAATAAAATAATGTTGTATCTTATTTTCTTCTATTTAATTAACAAATTTCGTTTTTTTAAATAAAAATCTAAAATTATCAAAAAACCGCAAAAAACCGGTTGACCGGTTTTTTTACATTTAAACCGAAACCGATTTTTTTAAATTTTAGATTTTTCGAATAATCCAAAACCGGTTTTTGAAAATCGGCGGTTTTTTTGGATACTCTAAAAATACGATAATGTTACAAACATTGCTAACTTTTTATATCGAAAAAGCGCTTAATAAATTTTGAAAAAATATATCAATTTCTAATAACTATGGTAATATTATTTACACTCATAAAAATTTGTTAGTATTCCTTACAAAAAAGTCTGTTACCATTACTAATAAAGTTTTCAATTTGTGCCCGATAACTTTTTCAGTTACCATTACAAACTTTGGTTTTCAAAAATTAGTAATCTTAAAAAAACACTAAAAAAATTAGTATTACTAAATTTTTTTGTAAAAAAATTGTAAATTGTGTATTTTAAATTTTTGGTATTTTTTTACTATATGTAAACTGTGTATTGCACTTATTGTCGCCATTACTATTTCAATGCAAGTCAGATTTTGTTTGAATTTTTGATCTGAAATATGTAAGAGAAAATATTGAATACATTTTTTTTTATACAAAATATAAATTACATACCACATAAAATAAATGCTTTGAAAATTGTGTTGAATAAATTGGTGTTCTAGAATAAAAAATACATTATATTGATATTATTTAAATGGAACACATAAATATACAGTTGTTACCTGCTTTCATCATTTTCTATTTTGTTTTATTCATTGTCCTAAAAAAAGAGTTAATTTTAAACAAAAAATACTTTAACATTTGGTTACCTGTATTTTGTGTTGCAATATTTTGTTGTTTGTACATTTTTTTATTTCTTCCGCTCCGCGACGTTGTCAATTCAAATGCTATTTTCCAACTGAATAATAGAAAGAAAGGCATGAAGAAAAGTACACAAAATTACCAATACTATTCTGAGTATTAAGAAATCAACTCTTTGTGTACACTCACTGTTGCCAACTTGGAGGTTTTCCCGCTAAATCTAGCGCTTTTTGTTTGGATCTAGCAGGGTAAAATTGGTTTTAGCGGGACGGTGCTTTAGCGGGAAAATCTAGCGCTTTTTGTTTGGATTTAGTGGGACAAATTTAGAGGTTTTTTTTCCAATTTTTCTTTTTTTTCAATCGAAAAACTTTTTTTGTAACTTAGCGGGAGAATTTTATATTTTCCCGCTAAATTTTTTTCAGCGGTTTCTTGCGCGTTTTTAGTGAAAAGTCAATTTTCGTAAAAAAAATAATTTGGAGGTTTTTTTTTAATTTTTATTTTTTGTCAATCAAAAACGCCAAGTTTTTCGGTTTTTAGCGCTTTTTTTCGTAATTTAGCGGGAGAATTTTAAATTTTCCCCGCTAAATTTATTTTTGGCGGTTTCTAGCGCTTTTTTAGTGAAATTTAGAGGTTTTTGGTTAAAAATAGTTGGCAACAGTGTGTACACTGTACACAAGAAAAAAAAATCGCAGATAGCGTAAAACAAAAAAGGACCGCAAGTGGAGAAGAAAGAAAAAAGAATTGAAAAAGGTCGGTGTTTTTTTGAATTTTGCATATCTTCTCTTTACTGCATTTTGTTCCCTTTTTTATATATGTTTTTATTTGAAAGAAAACAAAGTAGTTACAATGAAGCAGACAAATAAGTGTAATTCAATATTGAAAATAATAAACATATTCATACTCATCAAAGCGCTGTTTTACCATTAAAATAAAAAAATAACTAACTATATATTTTTTTTAAATGCTCTTTTTAATTTCCAAATATTTTAATAACATTTTCTTTTTGTATTTCATTAGTGCATTACTTTTCTAGAAAAGAAAACCGAAAAGTTAATACGAAATTTTTAAAAAATCAACTGAAAAAATTATTAAAAAATCAGTAAAAAATTAATAGTTTGTAACGCGAGTTTACTAAAACGAATTACAAAAAAATATTTTTTTAGTACAATTTAGTAAAAAAGTTGTAAAGTTGGGATACAAACAATTTTACAAATTTTTTTACTGACGTATTTTTTTGAGTGTAAGAAACACCTTTCAAAGTGTTTAAGACGAATTCTTAGCAAATAAAAAGTCATTGGATTTACCGATAATCAACAAAAAACTTTTTTTATCGCTAAATGGTTTTCAAAAATTAGTAAACTTAAATAAACTGGAAAAAATTAGTATTACAGAAATTTTCTGTACAATTTTTGTAAAATGAATTTTAAAACCCGGTTGTAAAATTTATTAACTTTTTTTGTAAAAAAATTGTAAATTGTGTATTTTAAATTTCTGGAATTTTTATACAATATGTAAACAGCGTATTGCGTTTGTTCTCACCAATTACTGTGGAAATGCAATTCGGTTGTTGTTAGAATTTTAGATCTGAAATATATAAGAAAAAACAATTAAACATTATTTTTCTTTTACCTTTTTTTTACTTACCGAATAAAAATGCTTATTATAAAAAACTACTGTGGTGCACCATGGTGTTGACAAGTAGAATATGAACATACATATTTTTGTTCTGGAATAAAAAATGTTGAATAATTCTGAAGTGAAAAATTATAAATAAAAAAAAATTGTGTACCTTTTTTTGTATCTCTATGGTTTTGTTCTAAAAAAAACACACTTTATTGAAGATAAATAAAATTATATAGTTTCAATATTTTTACCTGTAAGTATAGTTTCCTTTGTGTTTAATTTAAATACGCGTCTTCGCAAAACGTGTGATCTTCACCGTTCATTTGTTTTTTCAAGTAAACAATATAACGCCATGATGTTCTATAATAAAAAATAGCAAAAATAATTTTTTAATGGAACACACAAATATACAATTGTTACCTGTTTTGTTTTAGGTTTTTATGGGTTACATTTGTCATTCTAAAAAACATTTTATTTTTGAATAAAAAATATTTCACAATTTGACTAGGTACCTGGTAATTTTTGTTGTAATATTGTTTGTACAGTTTTTTATTTCGTCCGCCGTGCGATCTGCGTCATTCAAATATTATTTTTTAACTAAATAACCAGTGTTGCCACCAACAAAATCGTAAATTACACATGGGTCTTGCCAAAATTACACATGAAATCACAAATTACACATTGATCATGCCAAAATTACACATGAAATTACACATGCTTTTTTTAATAAGGTTTTTTTTTGGAAATTTTCAAAATATAACGGTTAACCAAAGTCTGGTTTTTACTGCTCAAAAAACCTACGATTTATATTATTTTTGCGAAATTTCTGTCTGGATAATCTAAGTCAAATCAGAAAAAAATCTGAAAAACAGCAAAAAAAAAATATATTGATTTTAGCTGAAAATCTGCTCATTTTAACCGAAAACCCTGATGATTAAAGCAGAAAAATCTGCAAACTTGATGAAAAATCTAAACACTTAAACGTATTGTTTAAGTAAAAAATTTTAAGCATAAACATAATTTTAAGCATAAAAGAATTTTTCTAGCAAATATCAAATAATCAATTTAATGTAATTGCCTACTGATGACGTAGAAGTGGCTACAGAAACCATGGTCTAGGGTAAATCCACATTTAATTTAATCTTTAGAAGACACAATTTTCTTCTTCAATCAGAAAAACACAAACAACAAATTAAATACACTTGGCTTACGCCGAAAAAATATAATAAATATAGAAATACTGACAAATGTCGCTCGTGTGAGCAATTCACTTTAACTATGCGTTACTGTAGTGTGAAGAACAAAAAATTCTCTGCTATAGTAAAGTTTGCATAAAATAAAAGTAAATGAAAGATTAAGAAAATTGTTGTTGGTCTCTAGATTAAATGCATTGCTTGAGTTAGAGAAAAAGCTTTTCTGTATACGTCACACACGAAACCTACTGTGAGTTAAAAACAAACGACGTTTAGTCACTGATGTTTATACACCGAGTATAGCCTAGTGGTTATGGCTTCGGCTTAAAAAACATGAGAGATTTTAACGACACAGGTTCGAAGCTCATGTCAGGCTAGTCTGTTGATAAAAAAAAACATATAAAGAATTTTTCTAGCAAATATCAAATAATCAATTTAATGTAATTGCCTACTGATGACGTAGAAGTGGCTACAGAAACCATGGTCTAGGGTAAATCCACATTTAATTTAATCTTTAGAAGACACAATTTTCTTCTTCAATCAGAAAAACACAAACAACAAATTAAATACACTTGGCTTACGCCGAAAAAATATAATAAATATAGAAATACTGACAAATGTCGCTCGTGTGAGCAAGTCACTTTAACTATGCGTTACTGTAGTGTGAAGAACAAAAAATTCTCTGCTATAGTAAAGTTTGCATAAAATAAAAGTAAATGAAAGATTAAGAAAATTGTTGTTGGTCTCTAGATTAAATGCATTGCTTGAGTTAGAGAAAAAGCTTTTCTGTATACGTCACACACGAAACCTACTGTGAGTTAAAAACAAACGACGTTTAGTCACTGATGTTTATACACCGAGTATAGCCTAGTGCAGTGGTCGGCAGAAAGAGGCATATGGAAGTATTTGTGTTTTAATAAAAATATGCATGTGTTGGTGTATTTCTTCAACAAAGCGACATCAACCTGCTTTGAAGAAAGTAAGCTTGCTACTGAATAAAATATTTGTTCTTTTTATGCTCTTTGTTGATTTTTTGTTGACATTCGTGTTGCAGTGTTGGTATTTGAGAATTTTCAATTAGTGCCAAGTTGAAGTCTAAAAAGGGCCAAAATAGGTTGAAAAGGGCCAACAAAATTTTTTTTTTTTTTAATTTTTTATTTTTTAGTATTTTTTACACACAACTAATAACTTTTTTTATAAATGACGGTTTTGAAAGTAAAATCATCTCTGCGGGAAAGGTGACCAGTCGAAGACCGGGCATAGAGTGTTTTTTTTTTGTACAAAAAGGACCTGTCAATAAATAACACCTTGTTATATGTTCCAGGACTTGTCTCGAACTGATCTTTCAGATCTCCGGACACATTTTAACTTGTCTTAGAACTAGTATTCCATGACCAGTTCGCGTTGAATAAGGTTTTTAGAATCAATTTTTCCTGTAGGACCAATCAATTTCCCTCAGGGATTATACACTTCAAAATCTTAATTTAAAGGAAACAGAAACTTACATTGTTGTAAGGGGGAACAACTGATAATTTGTTCGTGTTTGTTATACATAATTAAATTTTAGTACGAATATTTTTATTTTAAATAAATTTTGACGATATTTGGAGAGAATGAAAAAGGGCCAAAACTGTTATTTGTGGTGCCACTGACCATTCAATAGTGCCAAAAATGGCACTATTGTGCCACATTTCCCAACCGTGTCGTGTTGTATACATGTGAATAACCGATTGTGTTCGGCTCCAGCGTGCAATGGGTGCCGACCACTGGCCTAGTGGTTATGGCGTCGGCTTACAAAACATGAGAGATTTTAACGACACAGGTTCGAAGCTCATGTCAGGCTAGTCTGTTGATAAAAAAAAACATATAAAGAATTTTTCTAGCAAATATCAAATAATCAATTTAATGTAATTGCCTACTGATGACGTAGAAGTGGCTACAGAAACCATGGTCTAGGGTAAATCCACATTTAATTTAATCTTTAGAAGACACAATTTTCTTCTTCAATCAGAAAAACACAAACAACAAATTAAATACACTTGGCTTACGCCGAAAAAATATAATAAATATGAAAATATTGGTAAATTTTAAGGACAAAAAACGGCAGAAAAGGTTGCTTATTTCACAGAAACAGTTTGCTGTATTTTTTCTTTTTTTTCAAATCGTCAATTTTTTTTTAATAAAATTTATAAAAATACTAATGATAACTAACAGGGGAAGTTCTCAACCCTTATGAACCGATTTGCCTGAAAATTAAATTATGTATAAAAGAAACGATTTTATGGGTGGGGTGTCTTGGCCTATCGGCCATATCAGTGTTTAAAAATTTCGTTGTCCCCTTCAGTGTTGCCAGAAAATATTTGGCTCTTGTCCCCAATTTGAAAAATGAAATCCCCAAAATACCCTACAAATTATATAAAATCCCCAAAAAAAAATTAATGGATATTCAAATATAAACTCTCTTTTAAAAAGAAAATGGTGTTTTTAAACAATATTTTTATGTTAATTTTAAGGTTAGACCTTTTTATGATATTTAAATATTAAATTTTAAATAAAAAAGTTGTATTAAATCGCCTCTAGAGACATGGGAATTTGATTTTTTTGTGAATCAAGCCCTCAAATCCAAGAATTCTGTTGATATTAAAAAAGTGTAAATGTGTCTTTTTATTCCTCTTTCCTACAAAATTACATAACTTTTGAAAAAAAAAATCCGGCCTCGATAAGATCAGGAATACCATCAGAACATTGTAAGGAAGTTAAAAATGTATTTTTTTGGTTTTATCCTATAACTATTCGAATTTTGAAAAAAAGGAAAAAATACTGTTCAAATCAGATATTTGCTTTTGCAAATATTTCTGGATATACTCAACGAAATTTGGATTTTAACCCCACGTTCTCTTTATTTGAGTATCTACAGGATTTTTTTTCGCAATTCGAATAGTTAAGGATAAAACTAAAAAAGGGCATTTTGAACTTCCTTACATGTCCTGATGGTATCGAGACTGGATTTCTTGCAAAAAAATAGGTAATTTTATTGGAAGGGGAGGGGGGGGGGGGTAATATAACTTTAACACACACTTTTTCAATCTTAAGAAATTTAATTTTTCTGATGACTGATTCGTATTCAGGAGGCAGGAATACTTAAGAAAGTGTCTTTTAAATTTTTTTTCTCAATATTACCAAAAAAAAATATTAGAATTGGTACAAAAAAATTTATCTTTCATAATTTTGACTTTTTTTGCAAATATTTTTGGATATAATCAATGGATTTTAAATTTTAACCTCAGGTTCTCTTTATTGGAGTGTCCACTTTACACCAGATGGTTTGAACAGGAAATTTCTTGCAAAATTTGGATATTTATTGCAAAAAGGACCTTGTCAACTTCCTTGACATTACCCTGATAGTATCGAGCCTGGATTTCTTGGATATGTTAGAATTTTTATAACAAATTTGAATAAAAAAATATATTCCTTTAACATACACTTTTCCAATATTAAAAGAATTGTTGGTTTTAAAGGCTTGGCCCACAAAATATTAAAATGCCTATATGTCGAGAAGGCTATTTGATACAACTTTTCTGATGACAGATTCGTGCTAGGAGGTAATACTCCAACAGTTTCTATTCGTTTGTCAAATAATTTTTTAAACGACCCACAAAAATACTAAATGTCAATCAATACAGCTGGAGACAACAGTACCTATTTTTGGCCTCCAATACTTTTGACCACCAATTTTTTGTAAACAAAGAAATATTTTTTTATTATGATATCTCATTACTTTGCACGTAAGAAGATGTTGTAAAATAAATAAACAAAATATTTTTTTTATTGTTCCCAAATAAATTGGTGGTCAAAAGTATTGGAGGTAAAAAAATAATGGTTTCTTTAGCTGACTTTTAGTATTTTACTAAATATAAACTATTCTGAGTTTGAAAAAAATTAACTTTGTTCGACCCTGGTAAAATATTTATTATTTACTAAAATTACTCCCGATCTAAATTATTTTATCTTGCCCAATCCAAATGATGAGATTAAGGACAGTTTTACGGGGAAAATAACAAAAAAAAAACAGATGTCTACCAGCTTCTAAAGACTGCAATCTTAGTTCATTTAAAATCAATATTTTTGTTTTTCAAAAAACGTCAAAAAATAAGTAAAGCATTGTTATTACAATTTTACTACTTTGACATTAGCAAATGAATGCAGTTGTAATTTTTGACTGCATTCTGTACCAATGTCAATCTCATTAATTGGTAATAGTCTTAACAATTTTAAAACCAAATTTTTATTTTTGAAATAAAAAAAATCCCAAAATTTTAGAAGAAATCCCCAAAAATTAGCGAAATCCCCAAATCCCTCCACTGAAATCTTGTCCCCAAACCAAACT
>CAWUER010000159.1:0-17524 GCA_963921195.1 Pegoplata infirma
AAACGCTGATTTTATTAAAATTTTGCTAAAAAGCCAGTAAACTCGAGTAACAAAAAAAAATTTGTTAACTTTACAGTTTTATTTTTTTGAGTGTAAGTTTTTAAATACTTTTTAAGTTAATTGAATTGTAAAGGTTAAAAACTCAAGTGGCAAGAAGATATTATTACTTAGAGGTGCTTTTATACATATTACTGAAAGTAGTTACTTTTGGCTTAAAATAATGTGGTATGGATGGTAATGGGTACTCATTATAAATAATGTACTTGGTAATGATTACTTTTCACAACTCATTACATGTTTTTGCTGGGTATGGACAGAAAGCAACTTAGAGCTCCCATTAACCCAGGGCCACTTCGGGTATGGTGGGGCCCTGAGAACACAAAATTTGTGGCCCGCTGCAAAGAAAAAGTCGGATACAAATTTTTTTTTTTTTTTTTTCGTACAAATTAAACTCATGTTGTTACTTGCTGTAAGACAAAGAAATAAAAAAAAATATATTTAAGTTTGGATATTCTAGCTCGAGGCTTTTTTTTTATTCTAATACTTTTTAAATACGAAAAATGTCTTGGAATGTAAGACTTTTTCTATTCGAAATGTATGCTCGGAATGTAGCACTTTTATATACGAAAAATGTCTCAGAATAAGAGATTTCTTCTATACGAAAAATGCCTCAGAATTTGAGACTTTTTCTATACGAAAAAGTCTCAGAATCTGAGAATTTTTCAGTACGAAAAATGCTCAGAATCTGAGACTTGCTATGTAGAAAATTGTCACAGAATGTGCGATTTTTCTATACGAAAAATGTATCAGAATCTGAGACTTTGCATACGATAAGTGTCTCAAAATCTGAGACTTTTTATTTGGCAAACTCTCAAACTTTTTCTGTAGAAAAATATTTCACAATCAGAAACTGTTTATGTAGGAAAATTTCTATGAATTTGAGACTTTTGATATAGGACAAATTTCTCCTATAGAAAAAGTCGCAGATGTATACGAAAAATCTGTTAGATCTGAGAAACAAACATTAAAAACAAAATGTTGCTCCATTTTCGTATAAGCGAATTTATTACATTCGGGCTCCTTACCCTCAAAAAAAAAAAAACATGTAAAACGCCTGGTAAAATGCCTTGTTATCCGCTTCTACCAATATTTAACAATTTTCCTTGTTTTTTTAACAAAAATGCTTGTCTTTGCTCGAACGAGAACTACAGTTTTATTGGTAATTTTACAAATTTATTTTCGTAATTGTATTCTTCTATTAAAAAAAAAAACTGTACGAGAATTTATGTTGTTTAACAAAAAAAAAACTTTTTTTTTTTTTAAATATTCTAAGTCCCAGGCACATTTTTTTTTGCTTTTTGGAGTAAAGAATTATTACAAAAAAATGTATATAAAATTTTTTAAGTCATATTTATTTTGAAAATTTTCCAGGACAAAAATTTTTTTATTGACAAATAAAATAACCTTTCAAAATGGTAGAATACAATTACGAAAATAAATTTGTAAAATTACCAATAAAACTGTAGTTCTCGTTTGAGCAAAGTACAAGATTTTTTGTTAACAAACAAGGAAAATTGTTAAATATTGGTAAAACGGGATAACAAGGCATTTTACCAGTTTTTTTTTTTGAGTGTAGTTTTCCAAGTCCTACAATTTTTTTAGAAAAGTCCCGGACAAAAAATTTCTTTAAAAATGCTTTTAGGGGTTTATCATTTTTTTAGTAATTTTTGTGGATTAAAAACTAAAAAAAAATTACAAAAAACTTTTTTTGCAAATTTTAAATTTTTTATAATTGACTATTTTTTTTTTTTGTAAATTTTTATTTTTATTTGTAAATTTTCCATTTTTCTTATTATATCACTTTTCTTGAAAAATTACAATTTTTTTTTTTAAATCTTGTGGCTTAAAAATTATCACTACCAAAAATTTGGTAAATTTAAAAATTTTTTTGGTAAATTAACATTTTTTTTAATTTACATTTTTTTTTTTTAATTTACTATTTATCTTGTAAATTTACGATTATGGTTTGTACATTAGGGTGGATCGAATTTGGCTTTTTGGAAAATTTCGTTCCGGCTCACCGACAGATGTGTTGGAATAGACCTAAAAAGAATGTGGTTAAATTTTCATGCAGATCGGTGGTCATCTTCCGCTGCCGAAATGACGTTGAAAATCCGCGATTTCTTAAAAAATAGTATTTATTTCAAAATATTGCCAAAATTACAAAAATCACTTAATCTTCTTTTTTATTTCAGTCAATCTTTTCAATTCGATCATATTTTCTTAGAAAAAAATTTCAGCTTATTAGGACATTGTTAACCCCTCTAAAACGGTAGCCGAAAATTACCCATTCATTTTGCCCTAAACTCAAAACCACCAAATTAAAAAAGATTTTTATACCCTCCACTCTAGTGATAGAGGGTATATATAAGTTTGTCATTCCGTTTGTAACACCTCGAAATATTGGTCTAGGACCCCATAAAGTATATATATTTATGATCCTCGATCGATTTTAAGTCGATCTAGCGATGTCCGTCCGTCCGTCCGTCTGTCTGTCTGTCTGTCCGTAGAAAACACGCTAACTTTTGAAAGACTTTACAGAGGCTACTGAAGTTTGGCATATATGTTTGTCATTTACCTGGTCAGGTTGGTTTGCAATCCAGCCAAATCGGTCCAGTGGTTCAAAAGTTATGAGCAAAAGAGTAAATTTCGGCAAGGGTGTTTCGCGAATTTACGAGATAAAAAACACGATAACTTGCGAAAGACAATAATGAGACTACTGAAGCTTGGCATGTATCTTTGCTGTTTCCCGGGTCTATTTGGTATTAAATTTCAGCTCAATCGGTCCAGTGGTTCAAAAGTTATAAGCAAAACCCTGAATTTTAGATTAGTTTCATTTAAAATGCCACGTGTTTTAACAAGTTTTAAAAGCATTGGTGGTTACCAAACAATGCTTTTCAAACTTGTTTAATTTTAAAGCAATGCTTTTTAAACTTGTTTAGTTTTCAAAGCATTGGTAACTTGAAAATTACACTCCAAAAAAATTTTACCCTCAAAAAAAATTTTACACTCAAAAAAAATTTTACACTCAAAAAAAAATTTAGTTTTTTTACAAAAATGACAATATTTTGTGTACATACGTACGTGCATTCACTCAGAAATATTTTTACAGTAAAAAAAACATTACACTCGAAAAAAATTTTACACTCAAAAAAAAATTAGTAATTTTTTTTTTTTTTTTTAAATGACAAAAAAAGAGTTTTTTACTCAAAATAATATATTTCTACCCGTGTAAAAAAATAATTGGATCAAAACATATCTCTATTGATCAAAACATATATGGATCATATCTAAATGGATATAATCAGATCTACTCCATATATACTCATATCTGCTTCAGATATGTTTTGATCCGTAAATTGAGTCTATCTGGCATATATGACATATATGATCAGACATTTTCAGATATGTTCATATATGTAAAATTGTCAGATAGACTCAATTTACGGATCAAAACATATCTGAAGCAGATATGAGTAGATCTGGAGTAGATCTGATTATATCCATTTAGATATGATCCATATATGTTTTTATCAAAAGAGATATGTTTTGATCCAATTATTTTTTTACACGGGTAATCAAAATTGTTAATTTTTTCACGTTAAAAAATGTACTACCCTTTAAAAAAAATGCATTGTGGAGGGTATTCATAGATTCGGCAAAGTCGAATTAAACTTTTCTACTTGTTTTTTTTTGATTTTAAGTTTCACAATCTAAAGTTTTTATTGCATTTATATCAAGTATATATAAGTTCGTTTGACAAAAAATTTTTTTGAAAAAATACGAGATTCTTAAACAGCGCGTGTAACGGTCTGTTTCCAGGATTTTTTGGGAAAATTGCACTTTTTTTTTTAAACTCAACATTTTTAGTTAAGAACTTTTCATTTTACACCAGATTTATTATAAATTATAAAACTTAATATAGAAATGTTGGATTTTAAGAAACTCCTTAACCCTAAACAGCTTTGGGCCCTAAATGACCCATGATGAACATGCATCTAGCAATAAACCGCTTTTGGCGGTCGACAAACCATTGGAAACATATTTTTCAATTAAAAATGGGAGCGTGAGTAAGGACGGGAGCGTGAGTAGAGATGGGAGCGTGAGTGAATTCGACCACCTCACGCTTACGAAGAAAAAAAAATTTCTCACGCAAGAAATTTTTTAATTTTACATACATTTTACGCAGGATTACATGAGTGTCACATGTTAATAGTTTTTGTATTGATTAATTCAATACTAAAAATAAAAAACGTTCGATCGTTTTTAAGGTGAGTTTAATACTATCTTTATTCAAAATTCTTTCATTATATTTATTACAATTATTTGTTCTTATGTTTATGCTTACTAAGTTATTTTGTAATTTCGTCAGAGTATAAGTGTGTTTGGTTTCCGGTGTAATGAAATGCATTGGAAACAAAACAACTTATGTTATCGGTGTCATTTATTAAGAATTTTGTCTGGACGTGTAAAAAATATATATTTCGCAATTATTAAAAGAAGGATTGCGATATTCAATAAATTTGAATTAGCCCGAAAAATGTCAGCATAAGTGTGTTTGGTTTCCGGCGTAATGGAATACGTTGGGAACAAAGCAAACTTATGTTTTTGAGAAAATGTTTATTGAGCAATTATTAAAAAAAAATAACAATTGCATTAGGTAGGATAGCAATTATTAAAGAAAATAATAATTGCAATAGGTAGGATCGAGATTTTATATTATCTGGATTCTCGATGTTATAATACCCCCACCGTTAGATTGAGGCTCCGACGAAATTATAAGTTTTTGTTTAGTCTTAAATATGAATATTATGCTTAAAGTTATAATCGATATTATAATTATTGCATTAATACTAAAGCTAAACATTTTCACTTTTTTATTATGGTAAATAATTTTATCAATATTTTGATCGTATTCTAGTTGTTTCAAATATAATGATTCCAATTTTATATCAGCTATCGTAGTGTTAGAGTTTTCTTTAATCTTTACGAACATGTTGGTAACAAAAATTTTTCGTGTATTTTTACATTCACATTTATAAACGTTTGATTCTCAACGTATATTTTACAGTTTTCAAATTTTATCATGAAATTTCCATATTTGTTTATTTTGATATTATTACAGTTATGTGCTACCCTATTGTTAAAGTTCTTAAATATAAGTACACCTTGAACGACTTCTACAACTTTTGTTTCCTCCAGTTTTTCCATATTACAGTGTGCTTCTCTAAAATTAATAATATCTTCTAAGCATTCGTCTTTTACAGTTATTAAATTTTTCCTTAGGTCATCTTTTACGTTCGTCTTCAAAATGTTATTGTTATTGTCAGTTAGAACTTCGAAGGTATCAAGAACAACCGATCTATTAGAAAAATTTGGAATGGGTTCAAAAATAATCTTTGCCAGTGTCTGGTCTGAGTATATTGGTATTAGTAGAATTATCATCAGGTTTTGTTCGTGAACTGCGACGGCTGTTTTTATGTTCGTGTAACTATCGAAATCTGTTATAAGGTCGAGTTCTGTTTGGGTCAATATGTCGGTAGGTATAATACCTAGTTTGCTTGAAAATACTATTTGTCCAATGTCGTCTATGTGGTCCTTTAATAGTGAGATGTCATTATTCACTTGATACACTTGGGACATGAATGTTACTTCGTCTTCTAAGGTTGCGATCTTGTTCTGTATGATGTCCTTGAATCTATTTATATATTTTCCCACTTGATATTGTTGTCTGTTTATATGATCAGTTATATTGCGTATCTGTAGGGTCATAAGATTATTAATCATCGTGAGATCATTCAAGTTTTTCGTTATGTTTGTTTCCTTGTCATATAGTGTTCTTAGTTTGTCTCGTATAAGTATGTTTTTCGTCTTCGCTGTCCATTGTGCCCGCTATGAACTTTAGACCTTTTCCGAATGCATTTACTAGTCCTCGTTTAGTCTTAAAATGGGGATTTAAATTCTCTATCTTCTTCTTTAGTAAAATGAAATTTTGTTTTATCGTATTCATCAATGGTCCTGTTTCGAAAGTTGTTTGTCCGAGGGTTTCGATGTTTCCCTCTAGAAATTCTAGGGTTCGTTGGTATTCTGTTAGGTTTATAATATGTAGTATTCTGTTGTAGTCCTCGATGGGTCGAAAGTCTGCAATTTTAATTGGTACGATTCCGTTATTTACTGTCAGATCTGTGATATCTATCGTCTGCATCATAATGGTTCCAAAGAGAGTTAATATAAGTATCCAAAGCATCTGAAATAAAGTGGTGTTTAATTATCTTGCTTTAATGGTTGGGTTGTCCCTATCCTGATACTTTTTGCTGGGTCGTACATGGGTTTTATAGTATTTGTGTTTAGATTTAATGGTTTCTAAGTGTTCGTCATCTATTTTAGTTGAGTCGATTTTCCTATATTTTCGATGGTTTTTACCGCCTCTAATTTCCCTAATAAAATTAGTTCCATCGGTCAGTTCCACGTCTTTTCTATTCTTGTTCAGTCTATTAATATACTTTTCCTTTTTTTTTGACAATTAAGCCGTGAATCTTTTCATAGTCATTTTCGTGTATTTTGCCATTGGTGAAGTCTATTGGTTTGATACCGGTTGTGCTATGCACAGTATTGTTATAGAATCCTAAAATTCTAAACATTTTCTCTTCCATCGTTTCGTCCTTATTCTTCGTGTCGTGTCTAAGTAGTCGTATGTGCTCGTTAATAGTATTATGGAGTCTTTCTACGTCAGCGTTTGATGTATGATTGCTATTTGACGTATAGTGGACTGTAATTTTTTCGTCATCCAAAAATTGTTTCATGGGAATTGCTTTAAACCCTAATTCATTGTCAACAATAATCTTGTCAATTTTCCCATACGTGTTTATTATCTGGAGTAATTTTGTTTTGAACTCTGTCCAGGATCTTCCGTTAATCTGAAGGGCCATGGCGAATTTCGAAAATTTGTCGATCATAGTCATGAATAATTTCTTATCTAGGGTATAGAACACGTCTATGTGTACTATTTCCCGTGGTTTCGTGGTTGTCTCCGTTATTTTGAATGGTATTTTTGGAGGGTTTCTATCGTACTTTTCGAGAGTACAAACTTCGCAATTATTTATAAATTGTGTTATCCTCAATTTTAGGTTCGGGTTGTAGTATTTAATTCTTAGTTCTTCGAATACGGCCTGAATTCCCCTATGGTTTCTTTTGATATGCTCTAATTCGATAATTTCTGCCAATTTAGTTTCGTCTTCTATATCTTCAAGTTCAGTTTTGCATTTTACGATTCTGAAATTGTCGTTCATCGAGAATATTTCATCATACGTGTTTTTAAATATTTGATAGAAATTGTCATCTAAGATAATTGCGTTGATCTGATTGGGGCTTAGATGATTTTTAATCAGGGTTATTGTGGTTGCTCGATCCATTTCCTTAAAATGGAAAATCTTTCTAGTATTACGGAATACTTTTCTAGTTTTCATTCTCGTAGAGCCTGAATATATTTTCCTTATAATTATTTGATTTTTATAGAAATTAATGGGTGATTCTACTTCTTTTATTTCACTTGTGTTTTCTACTATGTTTATTTCTGGGGGTTCGGGTATTATCCTGGATAAAGCATCGGCATTTGAATTTTTAGTTCCTTTTTTGTATTTTATCGTATAATCAAATTCGGACAGTTTTAGTCTCCATCTGACGAATTTTGAATTTGGCTCTTTCATTGAAAAAAGCCATGTTAAGGGTTTATGATCCGTTTCTATTAAGAATTTTCTTCCAAATAGATACGGTCGAAAGTACTTGGTTGCCCAAACGATGGCAAGTAATTCCTTTTCGATAGTACTATAATTGATCTCGTGTTCATTTAATGTTCGACTTGCGAAACATATTGGTCTATCTTTTTGCGATAATACCGCGCCAAGTGCATAGTTACTGGCGTCCGTGGTCAACGTAAAAATTGTTGAAAAATCGGGGTATGCTAGCATTGGGTCGTTCGTTAATATTTTCTTTAGAGTGTCAAAGCATTTCTGATATGAAGGGTCCTCTGTGTTCAATGTTGTATCCTTTTTTAGGTATTTTGTCATTGGTTTCGCCAGGTGTGAATAATCTTTAATGAACTTCCGATAGTAGCCAGTAAGTCCTAGGAATTGTTTGATTTGTTTCTGAGATTTCGGAATTGGAAAATTAAGAACACATTCTATTTTCGATGGGTTCGGTTTTATTCCTTCCTGAGTAACTATGTGACCCAAAAATTCTGTTTCTCTTTTGAAGAATTCAGATTTGTCTAATTGGACTTTTAAGTTGGCGTTCTCGAGGCATTTAAAAATCAAATTTATTGATTGAACATGCTCCTGGAGGGAGGTTGAGAATATTATTATATCGTCTAGATATACTAAACAGATCTTGTTAATGTAGTCCTTTGGACTGTGTTCATAAGGCGTTGAAAGGTTGCAGGTGCTGTTTTTAATCCAAAGGGCATTCTGAGGAATTCGTAGTGTCCTCCTTCGACTGTAAAAGCAGTTTTGTGTATGTCGACTTCGTCGACTTCGATTTGGTAAAATCCTTTTGCTAGGTCCAGGGTGGTAAAATACATGCACTTTCCCAATTTTTCTAGTATTTCGTCGATATTTGGTATTGGATATCGGTCGTCTATTGTTACCTCATTCAGTTTCCTGTAGTCCACGACTAATCTCCATTTCTTTGTTCCACTTGCATCGTCCTTTTTCGAAACTATCCATATGGGTGCTGAATATGGTGAATTGCTGTGGCGTATTATGCCGCTGTTTAACATTTCTTGGATCTGTTTTTGTACTTCGTTCTTGTGGATGTAGGGATATCGGTAAGATTTTGTAAAGATTGGGATATTGTCGACTGTATTAATTTTATGTTTTATTGCGTTCGTGAAAGTTAGATCAGAGTCAGGCTGATAGAAAGTTTTATTATACCTTTTGACTATTTTTATCATTGCGGCCTGTTCTTCAGAATTCATATGCGAAGTGCGAATTTGGTTCAGTGCCGGTTCTTTTTGCTGGAATCCTTCGTCTATAATGCAAAAGTTATTAGCGTTAACGGTAGTGAAATCGTTGTCATTGATGTACATAGTATCTGGACTTTCCACCGTACTCCCTCTTGGAGTATGGTGATTCCCATGTGGTTCTTTTGTTCCGGGATGTGAACGAGTCCATTCTCCTCGGCTAAAACAAATTGTACCGTACGAGTCTTTCCGTATACTAGGGGGACTTGTCGATCGTTGATAATTAATCTATTATTTTTGTAATCTATCACGGCTCCGAAGCGTTTCAGGACGTCATTCCCGATTATTCCGTCGTAGAAATTATGGAATTTGCATTCTATTAAGTTCAATTAATTGTTCTCATTTCCTAGTTCTGAAAAAAGTGGTACTCTATAAATAACTGTAGTCTTGATCTGGTTCTGGAGTGTTTTTAGAGTCAGGGGTCTGGATTCAATCTTCCATTTTGGATTGCACAATCCAGGGTTTACGATGGAGTGTGTGGCTCCTGAATCTATGATGAATTTTAGTTTTCCCTTAAGGATTATATGGGGTAATTCTCCTGTGAGGCCTGAAAAAGAAAATTTTCTGGAGTATAGTTGCGTTGATGTTGATCTTCCAACATTCGTGAGGTATTGTTTGGACTATCTGGGGGACAGTAGTTTTGTGTCGAATTGTGTTCGTCTTGATTTCCTTTATAATTATCTGTCCTCGGATCGCATGGATGATGATTGTCTTCAACCATGTTTATGTCCATAGGTTCTGGACGTTGATCGTTACGTTGGTATTGGCGTTGTCCATTATTTCCTTGATGATGCTGGTAATGGTTTCGGTGTTGCGTCCAATTGTTATTGTTCTGGGGGTATCTGTTATTCTGCGCGTTATTCCACGATGTGTTACCTTGGTTTCCTTCGAATCCAGTATTTCCTCTGGAATTATTATTGTTATGGTGGTTCTGCAACTGTGTATTTTCCCGATCGGACCTGTTGTTGTTGTTGTGATAATTTTGGTTCCTTCGCTGGTGTTTGTTGGTATTATCAGATTTCTAATTTTTCTGCTGGTCGCTCCTCTGATTCGTGTTTCCGTATCTTCCATTAGGTCCCGGTGTTCCGTTGTTATTTGGGGTGTATGCGTATCCTGCCTGGAATAGAATTTCCATTGCGTTCTCCAGAGTATGGGGATTTCTACACGTCAGTATCGTCCGCATTGGTTCCGGCATCTTTTCCTTGAACACGTTTAGTGCCGTTGCCATGTTGTTCTTAGCGCATTGATTCGCTGCTTCTCCATTTCCAAGGATTGAAACTGTTTTGTTGTTGAGACTTCTTAGTCTTTGTTTGATCTCATTGTAGTATTCGACGCTGTTGGTCTTAAAAGTAACGCTTTTCAGTTTGTCGAATAGTTCTTCTAGGCTGCTTCTTTCTCCAAAGTGGTTTATTAAGACTCCTTTAATATCGGTCCAGGATTGCGCTTGGCAATTTATCTCGATAACTTCCCTAGCTTTTCCTTTTAATCTGCTCTTTATTATGTCGGAGAATAGGTATTGTGAGGGTTCGTCGTATGCTGTCAATATAGGGTATACTCTATCTATTAAGTTGATAAACGTCTGTAGATCCCTATAGTCTCCACTAAATTCAGGGAGTCTGTCAAGGTATTTAATAGGGTCTATTCTAACGGAAAGCGGGGTTTGTGGTTCCGTCATTATTTTTTTTTTTTTTAACGCGTTGGTCTCTGAATATAGATTTCTTTTTTTCTCCTTTCCCTTTCTATATTCTAATGCGTTTTTGTCGAGTATTTCTTAGATATTTTGTTCTTGCTGTATTCTTTAGTCTTGTTATCCCACTTGATAATTTTCTCAGTTTTTCCCTATCTTCTTCCCCTATAGTATAAAGATTGATCTGTGTCTCCAACTCGTCTTCGATTTCTAATTCCATCAAAAAAAAACTGTTTATTTGTGTCCTGGTTTAAGACCGTCTAGATCAAATGTTCAGGGTGTATGTCCCCTGGCTCACGTAATAATCGGTTTCTTCAGATAGATTTTCGTCCGAGTTCCCTATCCTAAATCGCGAGAATGCACTTCTTTTTTTTTTTTTTTTTTTTTACTTATTTATTGTAGAAAAATTTACTTAGTTTGGTTTTATTAAATAACTTAAATTATAATATTTATTCTTACTTTAAATGAAGATGTCTGGCTAGTTGAGTGGTGTCCCTTGGTTAATGTCCTCTGAAGTTCCTCCTCTTTACTTTGGCAAAAACTTTTTTTTATAGCAGTTTTTTTTTTTTAAAGGTTTTCTTCCTTTTTTTTTTTTTGTTTCAAAAAATTTTTTTTGTAAGTTCTTAGATTTTTGTTTCTTTTTCACAAGAGTTTCCTTTGGAAGACTTTTTTTTTTATAGCAGTTTTTTTTTAAAGGTTTTCTTCTTTTTCTTTGTTTCAAAAAAAAAATTTTGTAAGTTCTTAGATTTTGTTTCTTTTTCACAAGAGTTTCCTTTGGAAGACTTTTTTTTTATAGCAGTTTTTTTTTTTAAAGGTTTTCTTCTTTTTCTTTGTTTCAAAAAAATTTTTTTTTGTAAGTTTTTAGATTTTGTTTCTTTTCACAAGAACTTCTTTTGGAAAACTTTTTTTTTTATAGCAGTTTTTTTTTCAGTAATAATATTAGTTTTTTTTTTTGTTTTTACAAATTTTATTTAAAACACTTTTCTACGTATTTCGTACTTTGTAAATTCGTCCGCGTTTAAACGTTAAAACGTAAAAGGAATACTTTGCGCGGATCCTACCGACTGCGCCAGTTTTTGTATTGATTAATTCAATACTAAAAATAAAAAACGTTCGATCGTTTTTAAGGTGAGTTTAATACTATCTTTATTCAAAATTCTTTCATTATATTTATTACAATTATTTGTTCTTATGTTTATGCTTACTAAGTTATTTTGTAATTTCGTCAGAGTATAAGTGTGTTTGGTTTCCGGTGTAATGAAATGCATTGGAAACAAAACAACTTATGTTATCGGTGTCATTTATTAAGAATTTTGTCTGGGCGTGTAAAAAAGATATATTTCGCAATTATTAAAAGAATGATTGCGATATTCAATAAATTTGAATTAGCCCGAAAAATGTCAGCATAAGTGTGTTTGGTTTCCGGCGTAATGGAATACGTTGGGAACAAAGCAAACTTATGTTTTTGAGAAAATGTTTATTGAGCAATTATTAAAAAAAAATAACAATTGCATTAGGTAGGATAGCAATTATTAAAGAAAATAATAATTGCAATAGGTAGGATCGAGATTTTATATTATCTGGATTCTCGATGTTATAATAGTTAATCTCACTCAAGCTGAATTTTGACGTGTTTCATTTTTCCGTCACCATAAAAATCATGCAAACTCACGAAATTTTACTCACGCTTAACAGTGCAATTTTAAAAATAATATTTTTAATGCAAATGAAACAAAAAAGTTCAAATATCATTCAAATAGTATCCCGCTTAAATGCACCTTTAAGCATTTTTCGTACCCACCATTAACCATTTATTTATATCTGACAAAAAAAGTAATTCACATTTAAATAAGAATATTGCTGAATAAATTCAATAGACTATTTACTTGCTATATTCTGGCATTTAGGGGATAATGCTTTCGGGGTGGGAGCATTTAAATGGGAAATAATATTTAAACTTGTTTAAAAAAATATATGGATCACTTTTTTATTTTGCATTAAAAATATAATTTGTACAAATGCACATGTGACACAAATTTCACGTGATTTACTCGTAAGCGTGAATGAAATTGCGAGAGATTGCATGATTTTTTATGGTGACAGAAAAATAAAACACGTCAAAATATGCTAGATGCATTTGTTCATCATGGGTCATTTAGGGCCCAAAGCTGTTTAGGGTTAAAGAATTTCTTAAAATCCAACATTTCTATATTAAGTTTTATAATTTATAATAAATCTAGTGTAAAATGAAAAGTTTTTAACTAAAAATATTGAGTTTAAAAAAAAAAGTGCAATTTTCCCAAAATGTCCTGGAAACAGACCGTTACACGCGCTGTTTAAAAATCTCGTATTTTTTCAAAAAAATTTGTTGTTAAACGAACTTATATGTACTTGAAATAAATGCAATAAAAACTTTATATTGTGCAACTTAAAATCAAAAAAAAAATCTTTTTTAATTTTGGTGGTTTTGAGTTTAGGGCAAAATGAATGGGTCATTTTCGGCAACCGTTTTAGAGGGGTTAACAATGTCCTATTAAGCTGAAATTTTTTTCTAAGAAAATATGATCGAATTGAAAAGATTGACTGAAATAAAAAAGAAGATTAAGTGATTTTTGTAATTTTGGCAATTTTTTGAAATAAATACTATTTTTTAAGAAATCGCGGATTTTCAACGTCATTTCGGCAGCGGAAGATGACCACCGATCTGCATGAAAATTTAACCACATTATTTTTAGGTCTATTCCAACACAACTGTCGGTGAGCCGGAACGATATTCGCCCAAAAGCCAAATTCTATCCACCCTATTGTACATAACCATTTTTTTAATATATTTACCATTTTTTGCTTGTAAAATTACCATTTTTTTTTTTTCATTTTTGCGGTTTAAATTACTAGGAAATCCTCATAATTTTACGAGAATGGCCTCTTAAAATCGGGAGATTTTTTGGTAATTTTACAAAGTTTTTTTGAGTGTAGGTCGGGGGCCTTGGGCACGTGCCCAATTTGCCCGAATTGGTTAAAACGCTACTGCATTAACCTCATTACTGGGCACAACACATTGGGTCAACACATGGTAACAATTAGAATTACACTCAAAAAAAAACTTGTAAAGTTACCAAAAAATTTCGTGATTTTACGAGGCTATTCTCGTAAAATAGGAGGTAGGTAAAATTCTCGTTAAATTACGAGGATTTCCTCGTAATTTTGAATGCGCCTAAAATTGGTAAAATAACCAAATTTATTGGTAAAAATATTGTTTTAAAAACGGAAAAATAAAAAAAAATGGTAAACTTACAAGAAAAAATGGTAAATATGTTTAAAAAAATGGTAAAAAAGTTATTTTTTGTTAAACAACATAAATATCCTCGTAATAAAATCATTTTTGTAAAATAACTATTTTTTTTTTTTTGTAAATTAACTAGAATCCTCGTATTACATTTTTCAAAATTTTATCAACTTTTTTTAAAATATTTTTCAATAAAAAAAAAAATTGTCCGGGACTTGGAAAATTAAAAAAAAAAAAAATAGAATTTTTTTTGTTAAAAAAACATAAATCCTCGTATAACATAATTTTTGTAAAATAACATTTCTTTTTGTAAATCAACTAGAATCATCGTAATAAAAACTTTGTTGTTAAATTACAGTTTTTTTTTTTCAAATAACACTGTGCTACAAAAAACACAAAATCAAATATACTTTTAAAATGAGGTAGTTAAGGTTGTAGGTCTCGTCGAAAAGATCACAAAAATGGCCAACAATATCTAATTTTTTGTTATTTTTTGAAAATTTTTTGAGTTTAACGATTTTTTTCTGCTATAGTTTGTTCAACAACATTTATATTAATAAACGTATTCCCAAAGAAAATTTAATTGTGAATTCGATGAGCTTTATGCCAAAAAAATCTGATAAAAATTGACAGAGTTGTAATAATTTTTCTAAAAAAGAAAATTAAGATTTTGTATAAAATTGCCGTGCGAACTTAGGCAAAAAAAAATAAACGAACATACTGAGGGGTCGCGTATCATTAATTAAAAGGTTTTTGACCTCCTGAATTCGAATTTGATCTTGAAATTGCGCTATCTTATTAAGTTTTTGATATATCAATTTATGTTAAGTATCTCAAAAACCTGACGAGATAAAGCAATTTAAAGGCCAGATTCGGATTCAGCGCGCCAAAAACCTTTAAAAATATTGTACATGACCATTTATGATAAATTTATTTTTTTTGTCTGGGTTATCTGAACGGCGATTTTCTGCAAAATCTTAATTTTCTTTTAAAAAAAAAAAAAAAATTATTACAACTCTGTCAATTACACTGTGCTACAAATGACCAAAAATAAAATATGCAGGGGTTCTCATATGAAAATTCGGGTTGGTTGGAGTCCATAGAGTACTGATATACTCATAGTTTTTCTGGATCACTTCGTTAAGTACGTTTTTTATTGGCAAATGTGTTGAAAAACGGCAATTCTTAAATTACAACTTTAAAAAATTATTACTTTGTTAGTTTGCAACCGATTTTCGATTTTATGGATTTTTTTGAAAGGTATAAATCTTACCTTTTAAACAAAACAAAAATATTAAAAATCGATCAAGAATTGGCTGAGATACGATCGTTTAAGTTAAAAAAAATCCAATTTTTTGAAAAATTTGTCATATTCTTTATACTCTAAGTTGAAAGTGCATCATTAAACAATTTTTTTTTTATTTTTGTATAAAAGTATAGTAAAGTAGCTTTCCAAAACACCAAAAAAACATAACAATCGGTTAAAAAATGAATGAGTTATGCTAAGTTTTGTGATAGGACATTTTTAATTTTTTTCAGAAATGCTTGTAATTTAGGTATTATTCATAAATCTTATTGCTAGTAGTAATTTTATGTGCCTATGCATATAAACAAGAGATGGTAACATAATTAGATTTGTGCGTGATTGACACATGATCACAAGTGAGCGTGATTGAAAATCAATTTTACTCACGTACTTTTAAAATGAGGTAGTTAAGGTTGTAGGTCTCGTCGAAAAGATCACAAAAATGCCCATCAAACTTGCCAGACACCCTCAAATTTTAAAGTTATTGTCAAAAAAACGTTTTTTGGGACTATTTTTACTAAACCACGTGTAACTTAAACATTTTTCAACCAATTTAAAATTTTTCAACTGTTTTGGATAGTAAAAGTATAGGGCTTTTCATGTGTGTAAATTGGTCTATAAATATAAGAATGATATGTATTGATTTTTTCAACAATATCGAATTTTTTGTTATTTTTTGAAAATTTTTTGAGTTTAACGATTTTTTGCTATAGTTTGTTCAACAACATTTATATTAATAAACGTATTCCTAAGGAAAATTTAATTATGAATACAATGAGTTGTGATAATTTTTCTAAAAAAGAAAATTAAGATTTTGTATGAAATTGCCGTGCGAACTTAGGCAAAAAATATAAACGAACATACTGAGAGGTCGCGTATCATTATTTTAAAGGTTTTTGACCTCCTGAATTCGAATTTGACCTTGAAATTGCGCTATCTTATTAAGTTTTTGATATATCAATTTATGTTAAGTATCTTAAAAACCTGACGAGATAGGGCAATTTAAAGGCCAGATTCGGATTCAGCGCGCCAAAAACCTTTAAAAATATTGTACATGACCATTTATGATAAATTAATTTTTTTTGTCTGGGTTATCTGAACGGCGATTTCCTGCAAAATCTTAATTTTCTTTAAAAAAAAAAAAAAATTATTACAACTCTGTCAATTATTATCCGATTTTTTTCAGGATAAAGCTTATCGTATTAAGAATTAAATTATCTTTAAAAAAACGCTCATAAATATAAAGGTTGTTAAACGAACAATAGCAGAAAAAAATCGATAAACTCGAAAATTTTTCAAAAAATAAAAAAAAAAAATATTTTATAGAAAAAATCAATAGATATCTTTCTTTTACGTATTGACCTATTCACACACATGGAAAGCCATATCCTTTTGCTATCCAAAACAGTTTAAAAATTTTAAATCGGTTGAAAATTTTCTGAATTACACAAGGTTTAGTAAGAAAAGTCCCAAAAAAAGTTTTTTGACAAGAACTCTAAAATTTGAGGGTGTCTTGCAAGTTTAATGGGCATTTTTGTGATCTACTCGACAAGACCAACAACCTATACTATGTCACATCAGAAGTATTTTTTCACTGTAGCACAGTGTAATCTTTCAAAAAGGTAGAATACAATTACGAAAATAAATTTGTAAAATTACCAATAGAACTGTAGGTCTCGTTTGAGAAAAGTACAAGATTTTTTGTTAAAAAACAAGGAAAATTGTTAAATATTGGTGGAACGGGATTACAAGGAATTTTACCAGGCGTTTTACCAGTTTTTTTTTTTTTTGAGTGTAGAAATGATGATACACTAAATTTTTTTTTTTTAATTTTAAGAAAAGTTGTTACTTTTTTGTTGCTACACTAAAAAAAAACCCTGTAAAATTACAAGAAAAACTTGTACCTTTTTTTCTACCTCCTATTTGACAAAAATTCCTAGTAATTTTGCAAGCTTTTTACCAACAATTTTGTAATTTTGCAAAGTTTTTACCAATAAAATTTAAAATTTTTTTGACGAGATAAAATTTACAAAGCATTGGAAAACTGTCAAATATTGGTAAAATGGGATTAGAGACTTTTTCTAGTAATTTGACAAGGGTTTTTTTGTGTGCACATGTGGGAGGTGCATGGAATCCGTAAAAGACTACTATCTTTTAGAAGACTTAATT